>KV424582.1:0-113634 GCA_001632445.1 Peniophora sp. CONT
CGGGTTACACCGATCAAGAAGGCTGCCCAGAACTGTGTTTGCATGTTGCTGTAGTGAGGCTGTATCCGATAGCGAGAGGTTATGACATGAGTAAACGAGAGTTTTCAGATCTTCGGAGAGATTCAGGTGGTCGACGGGTCGTGAGGCCATCGTAGGGACATGGAGGTTCGAAAGTAAAGAGACGCGACGCGTCGACGCGTCGACGCGTCAAAGGCGCGTCGAAGCGCTCGCGTGGCTGCCCTGCCAAATCGCCGGGCTCATCTCAGCCATGTGGTTCACGTGCAGCCGCACCATATACGGTGCGAGCTGTCTGTCAAAACTCTCTTAGGGATTCAAACTCAGATGGCCCAGGCTGCTATCGCAGAGTTCTCCCCCCCTCTCATGCGATAAGCTGCCTGGTTTCGAGGCTACCTCGTAGCGAGCATATGCCTCCCTGGCCGCGTCGTAGTCGGGTATCGGCACCGCAGCGGATGGAGGGAATGACTGTTCCGTTGAAATCTGGCTCTGTTTGCTGACATCAAAAATGTTTAATGTCAATTCAGAATTGTACTCACGACAAAGGATCCCGAAGTAGGCTCGCTGGCAGCTTGAGTCGCCATCATCTGAAAGTGGGCTTCGCACATCGTCAGCGGGACTGAATGTTGGTTTGAATGATTCGGCTTACAGGAGCTGGTATCTTGGCGCAAGCACAAACGTTGGGAGGGAATGAAAGTCGTGCAAGCTCGAGGAGTCTTCACATATATAAGAGCCTGGCGCCCGAGTACATCCGTTCTAGCTGTGTATCCGCAAAAGAACTGTTTCAGCACAGGTCATCACAGCCTGACGCGCAGATACCGGAGCAGGACGGTTCTTCATTGAGGCGGATGTTCCGAGGAAAAGCCCAGCCAGAGGCAAACAGGCGCTCGCTCACTGAATGTCAAGGAGTGGGTTCGCCACATCTGTGGCTGCAGACAACCGCTCTCGAGATATTGGATATTGAACATGAGATTCTAGACGCTAATAATTGCCAGTCCGTACAGCCATCGGTGTCCTTGATTGACCCTCGTATCCCAGCGCCTGGTTGGCTAGTACTGTACACCCGTCTGAACTCTCGTGACCATCCCCTCGGGCTCCTTGTACTCGCTTTCCTACGGCATACGTCCTTCCTTGTCTCCCGTCCTCGCTCCCATTGTCAGCGCTGCAAGCGACAATTGCGTACGCAGCGTCTCGGGCATGACGTTCGGGATGCCTTGCAGGGCAAGTACTGGTCGACGCGATTGATGATAGACAATAATCATGGCGTTTAGGGTGAAAGAATGTCGGAGCGAGTGGACCGCTTTACCCCGTTGGTAAGTACTGCCCGTTGCTGTGCTGAATTTAGCATGATACGACGAAAGGCGGGATTGAGGCGGGATGGTGGCGGAAGCAAGCAACGTTACGTGTCAGGGTGACCCGCGCGCCTCCGCCCACGCGCATCGTTCCCCCGCTTGACTTCAAACGACGACGACGCCAGTCGTCAAACTCTTTCTCGATACCCCAATCATCATCGGATCAACCTATGCCTTGACCTCTTACAAGAATGCGTGCACCTTCAACTCTCTCCAATAGTATTCTCGTTCCCTGCGCGCTCAACCATACACTTTACCATCATTGGTTAGATTGATTAGTTAGCCCGACCGGCGCCGGTGACCTCGCGCTCGCCGCCGCTCGCTACGGACGGGCTTTGTCTTCCTACGCCCAATGCCCATGGTAAGTTACTGATGTATCTGATCTGAAACACGAACAATATTTTACGGCACTAGTACTAGTATGCTCGGAAATGCTCATAATCTGTTGACATGTATACCTCAACAGACTATACATTGCAATCGTATGAAACGTGCGTAGACGTTGGGTATTGTCAAACACGAGTGCCGTTCTGTCCAACCAGACAAGTAGAGTTCATCTATACTCCAAAATGCACGAACGGCGCCCACCGCACAAATTCCTTCTCGCCGACTTCTTCCCGTAATCGCTTCGTCGCTTCGTGCAGAGCGTAAGCCGCACCCGTCTCCCCCTTCTCCAGCGTCCCGGACGCTCGAAGCTCAAGTAGCTTCTTATAGTACGTCTCTACGACCAGTGGCGCGTCGTCGTCTCGAATCGACCACATCGTGGCAACGACTCCCTTAAAGCCGACGGCCAGCATGCCCGCTGCGAGGTGCATCGACTCTTCGGGTATCTTCTCGTCGCCAACGGCCGTCTGGCATGCCGACAGGAACGCGAGCTCGGCGTTATCATCCTTCAAAGTCATAAGGTCCGTAAGCGAAAGCGGCTCATCAGAAAGCGCAAACGCGCTTTTCGTTGGGTCACTAAGATCTTGTTGGCCGTGGCAGGCGAGATGCAACCATGTGTGACTATCAATAGCAGCGCGTACGGCACTGGACGTAGCCTGCTCTCCATTGAGAACGGTATGCGCGATGTGGGACCGCGAAAACAGTTCATGTAGGCGCGCTCCTTCGACTACAGTCCCTGGGAGTGGTTCCAATCCAGGCGTGTTTGACTGTGTCGCGACGAGGACACTTGGGATGGTATGCTCCTGCTTCGCCAGTGCATCAACACAGCGGGTAAGTGCTGAAAGGGAGGGGGTGTATGAAGAGACCACGAAGTCGTAGGCGTGTTGTCCAGACTCTTCGTCGTAGATTCCCGCTGCGTGTAGTGGCAATTGCGAGAGTGGTCCAGCGGGGCACCAACTGACGTGAGGCAGATGGTTTCCATCCAACTGCAAATTGATTTTTCAAAGTCAGTCGAGATTCTGTTCAATGGGGAATTGGGAGGAAGAGACCTACAGGTTCATTCAAACTAATTGCTTTCAAGATAGGGTCTACGATCCACCTCCAGATGCAACCAAGAATGCGAACCACAGGCTGACAATTCGGATAGTAATTCCGCGCGGCCATAACACGCTCCCGGACATTGTACGTCCCAAGATAAGACTGCCACCGTGACCGAAGGGTCTCTGCTTTTTTCAGAGAAAGTTTCGGAAGAGCTACAGAAGAGATGGTCTCTTTGGGCCCGAAAATTAGGGCATCGCAGGAAGCCCGGTCTGCATTGACGGACACAACGTATCCATGCAAGGATTTTGACGAAGGCAACAGAGCAGCGAGCTTCTTTGGCCTCATGAAATCACCAAATCCAGATTGACGGCGAACTTCTGCAACGATTTTATCGTACTCGATGGCCAGTGCACGGTGATGATCTGCTTCGGCGTTGGTAGTCAAAGCAGGACTGCCGGTTGCGGAAAGGGACTCAGAGATAGATGAAATGTGCACAGAACCCTGGAGCTGGGCATGTACCTTCTCGAGCGAATGTGCAAGATCAGGATAATATTGTACAAGATCGTTGACTGGACTGCGTAACGACAGGACTTGCGACCAGATCAAAGATCTACCGGCGTCCGACCATTCCACGGCTTGTGCCAGAGCACCAGCATGGATAGCGACATGTACGGCGGAATTTGCAAGTCCACGAAGACGCCGCGATTCTTTCAATCGGCGCTTTAGACTGTGCCCGAGCCAGACGATTTCAGGAAGCATATCAAGGATGCGTGAATGCGCACGCAAGAGGGCATCAGGTGTGCTTAACCCCGCATGCTCGTTGAGAAGCGCGACAATAGATTGGGCTGCCTGAAAGCGCAAAGAC
The DNA here is from genome assembly GCA_001632445.1 of Peniophora sp. CONT. Classification (NCBI taxonomy): domain Eukaryota; kingdom Fungi; phylum Basidiomycota; class Agaricomycetes; order Russulales; family Peniophoraceae; genus Peniophora; species Peniophora sp. CONT. The sequence goes on from KV424582.1 coordinate 3,658, forward strand.
AGGGCTCCCAAGGGTTGATCAATCGCAGCCTGAAGCCCAGATATGACCTCGCTGAAATTCTCCTCGTTCACTTGAAACGGTAAATGCAATGCGAGCAAATGAGCAAGGTTGCTGAGGGAGACTGGTTTCGTGGGGTGTGCATGAGAAGATAGTTCGATTGCACGACGCTCTGACGCGACGGCATGCTTAAGATCATCGAGGTCCCCTAGTCGCTCGAAGCGGCTACCCAACAACGCCCCCAAATTGTTCAGCCACGTTGGGAGGGCGGGATGCCCCACCGGTGTGAGCTCAACCCCATGGCGTTGCGCCGAGATGGCACCATTAATATCATCAACCTCGTCAAGGCGTTTAAAGCGGGTATACAAAGAAGCTCCAAGGTTATTCAGATGGAGTGGCATGTCGGAATGCCCCTCTGGAACGAGTTCGACTGCACGTCGTCGTCCCGCGATGGCACACTCTAGGTCGTCGACGTTACCCAGGCGCTCATAACGAAGCTCTTGGACAAAGGCGAGGTTGGCTAGTGAACCCGCAGTGCTGGGGTGATCATCCGGAATAAGCTCAAGGACGCGGCGTTGCAGCCTGGTGGCACTTTCGAGGTCGTCAAGTTCGCCGAGGTGCTGAAAACGGGTACGCAAGCTGTTGCCAAGATTGTTCAGCCTGGTTGGCATGTCGGGATGCCCTTCCGAGACGAGTTGAACTACACGTTGCTGTCCCGCAATGGCACGCTCGAGGTCAGTGTAATCGCCGAGGTGCTCAAATCGCAGGTGCTGCAAGCACGCGAGGTTATCCAGCCATGCCGCCGTGTCAGGATGACCATCGGGAACGAGCTCGACCGCACGATACTGCATAGCAAGGGCGCGTTCAAGGTCAACAAGTTTGCCTAGGCGCATAAAGCAAGTACGCAGGGAGAGCGCAAGGCTTGTGAGCCGTAGTGGCATGTCGGTATGCTCATTTGGAGTAAGCTCCACTGCACGTTGCTGTCCTGCGATGGCGCGCTCGAGGTCGCAGACATCGCCGAGGTGCTCGTAACGGAGAGACTGCGAAGAGGTAAGGTTGACTAGCCGTATCGCCATGTCAGGATGACCGTCTGGAGTGAGCTCAACCGCACGCTGTTGCATCCTGATAGCATCCTCAAGGTCGTCGAGTTTCCCCAAGTGTCTAAAGCGTTGTTGCATCGAGATGGCCATGTCTCCCAGACGTTTAGCTCTCTCGGGATCATCGCTTGGCATAAGTTGGAGCGTGCCTTGCAGCACTGAAATTGTGCGCTCGAGGTCGTCGAGCTTTCCTCGGAGCTCGAAGCGCTTCCATAGGCAGTATCCCAGCCATCCAAGCAATTCCACGTTTGGCTCGGGCGCCGCGTCAAGTGAATGCTGAAAATTATGTATCGCAGTGTCGAGGCACGCAAAGTCCCGCGTCCTCTCATAGCGAGCATACGCAGCATACGCTGCTCCCAGGCCCGCCTGACTAACAGATGTTTGCATTTCACGAGATAGAGTAAGAGGAACTTCCACCAGAACCCGACTCGATTCACTGACGAGATGGCGCAAAGTAACTCTTCTAAAGTGAACAGAAGAGAGCCCCCTGCAAGTGCAGACATTGTTAGTATGACCGAGTTTTGATTGCATGGAGTCGATCTTACACTGGCTGGACTCTCAGAGCGAATGTCTTAGTGGTGGGTGAGGCTATACGACGTCGCCGACCAGTCCTCGGGTAAGTATATAAGAGACGGGTGCATTACTACACCTATCTTTGCGGTGTACACGCGGAGAAGCGTAGCAGCACAGCCTTCCACAGCCTTTACCATTAGATCGGGAAACATCTTCACTGGATCAGACGCCGCAGGGCAATCAGTGGGCGTGATAAGCCTGTGCAAACTCAGGAGATGTAATGTTCGGTAACCTAGCAACGGCGGCCGCGACGCGAAAGAAGAAATACAAGCACCAGCTGCTGCCCTCGCCAGGCTCTGGCCCCTCGCACGTTGTTAGTCAGTTTGCGCTCGAGCATGGCGGCTACTTGTATCGGAAAGATCCCGATGTGGTGGGCCGTGGGGCGAACGCCCTCGCTCGGCTGAACCGTCTCGCAAGCTCAGAATATAAACGCGGTAAAGTTATGGTACTCAAGTTACATCGGAGAAATCAGGCGTGGGCTCGTTGGTAACTTGCATTGGGCTCGTCCGAAAGAGAGTAGGTCGAGTCTCATGCGATATGATGGTGGGAGGCACGAAGCGACGCGCCAGCCTCCAGCTCCAGGACGTCGACGCGATGACGCGACGACCCGATAATGTCACACTCGCGGCCACCTCCATCCAAGAAGCTGATCCTGCTCTTGCAGACAAGCGACACAGTTCTTCGTGATGATGTCCACGTCCTCGCCGACATGCGCCACATCCTGCCACATCACTCGAGTCCTTCCAAGAAAAGCTCACGTGTGCGCGAAAATGACCGGGCCGGGCATGCCGACACGCGTCCAACTTTTTGCTGCACTTTCTCTCGTCCACTTCTCCTTAGCGTCTCGTGTGCTTGTCTCCTGCTTTCATCTCCTGCTTTCTTTTTGTATACTGCTCTGCTCTGTACCCTGTGCTACACCTCTAAAAGCGCTGAAAACTTGTCCTGGTTTCGCACACTTCCTACTAGACTTGTGCGCCCGCCATGCGCAAACAACTCGACCCCCGCATCCCGACGCTCATCAACAATAATGTCAAGACCAATCACCGCAGCTTTGTCGTGCTTGTAGGAGACAAGGGACGTGACCAGGTTGTGAACTTGCACTTCTTGCTGTCGCAGGCCCGCGTGTCGGCGCGGCCGAGCGTGCTCTGGTGTTATAAGAAGGATCTCGGGTTTACTAGGTGAATACAAGCTCCTATACGGGTCTAGTTGGCTGGTTGTGGTACGTGCGGATATATAGGAGATGGAGTGGAGTGGATATTTAAAGATGGAAATGCGGGGCTAGTGTGATCTACGCACGGCTGGAAGAGGAACTGTGCAGACTCGCCGGCGTGTTGCTGGGTTAAGTGGATGGATATATTTATTGTCACGTTTTGGATACCCTGGAAGTTATTTGGAACTCACAGCTAACCAAATTCCCAGTCACCGCAAGAAGCGCGAAGCCAAGATCAAGCGGGACGTCAAGCGCGGCATCCGCGAAGCAAACGAGCAGTCGCCCTTCGAGATCTTCGTGACCGTGACCGACATCCGGTACACCTACTACAAAGAGTCGCACAAAATTCTCGGTCAGACCTATGGCATGCTCGTCCTGCAAGACTTTGAGGCTCTCACGCCGAACCTGCTCGCGCGCACCATTGAGACTGTCGAGGGTGGAGGACTGGTTGTACTGCTGTTGAAGACGATGAGCAGTTTGCGGCAGCTGTACAACATGTCTATGGACGTACATAAGCACTATACGACTTCGGCCAATGCGAGCGTGGTCCCACGCTTCAATGAGCGTTTCATCCTCTCGCTCGGCGCGTGCGACGACTGCCTAGTACTCGACGACGAGCTGAATGTGCTCCCCATCTCACGCGGGAAGGACATCGTCGCGCTAGAGGATGACCGCGGCAAGGGTCGCGCAGGCGTTGCGTCAGAACTCGCGGATCTTCAGGAGTCGCTGCAGGACACTAAGCCAGCGGGTGATCTTGTGCGGCTGGCGAAGACGACGGACCAGGCGCGCGCCTTACTTACGTTTGTCGACGCGATCGCCGAGAAGACGCTCAGCAGCACCGTGACGCTCACCGCCGGACGTGGTCGTGGCAAGTCGGCCGCCCTCGGTCTATCTATCGCTGCTGCACTCGCACACGGCTATGCCAATATCTTCGTTACAAGTCCAAGCCCCGAGAACTTGAAGACTCTCTTCGAGTTTGTATTCAAGGGTCTTGATGCGCTAGGCTACGAGGAGCACCTCGATTACGATATCGCGCAGAGCACGAACCCCGAGTTCAACAAGGCTATTGTGCGCGTAAACGTGTTCCGTGCGCATCGTCAGACGATACAGTACATCCAGCCGCAGGACGCGCATGTGCTCGGGCAGGCGGAGCTTGTGGTAGTGGATGAGGCTGCGGCCATTCCTCTGCCGCTCGTCAAGAACCTCATGGGCCCTTATCTCGTTTTCCTCGCTAGTACGATCAACGGCTACGAGGGCACTGGGCGCTCGCTCTCCCTTAAGCTCATTCAGCAACTGCGCGAGAGTACACGGCCGTCGCTCACGAAGGATGCCGTGCCGGCGGATGATGCTGCCGCGACGAGTACCTCGAAGAAGGCGGCCCACGCTGCACCGTCGCGTGTACGTTCTCTGCGCGAGATCAAGCTAGAGACGCCTATCCGATACGCCGCGGGCGATGGCGTCGAAGCATGGCTCAACAAGCTTCTGTGTCTGGACGCAGGCAACGGCGCGCGCCCACTCGCACAGGGTACACCGCACCCATCGCAATGCGAGCTCTTCTACGTCAGCCGTGATACGCTCTTCTCATTCCACGCTGCATCCGAGGCTTTCCTTCAACGCATGATGGCGCTATACGTCGCGAGTCATTATAAGAACAGTCCAAACGATCTGCAGCTTATGAGCGATGCACCGGCCCATCATCTCTTCGTCCTCCTTCCGCCTTTGAAAGAGGATGACGCGCATCTTCCCGAACCGCTCGTCGTATTGCAGGTAGCATTGGAAGGCAACATCTCGCGTGCGGCGATATTGGATAGTCTAGGGAGAGGAATGAGGCCGGGCGGAGATCTGATCCCTTGGATCGTGGCACAACAGTTCCAGGAGAGCAGGTTCGCGCAGATGAGCGGTGCGCGGGTCGTGCGTATCGCTACCCACCCAGATTACGCAGGCATGGGGTACGGGCGACGAGCGTTAGACGCTTTGAACGCCTATTACAGCGGGGAGTACTTCTCGCTCGACGAGTCGGTCCGCGAAGAGGCTATGTACCCCGACGCCGGCGCCATCGACGCCAGCACCAGTCTGTTAGAGGACAAGCCGAGGGTGCGCGGGGCGAATGAAATGCCGCCATTGTTGATGCGATTGACGGAGCGTAAACCGGAGACGTTGGATTACCTAGGCGTATCGTACGGGCTCACGAGTCAGCTGCTGAGGTTCTGGAAGAGGGCGGGTTATGTCCCGCTTTATGTGCGTCAGACGCAGAGCGAGCTTACGGGCGAACACACGTGTTTGATGGTGAGGGGGTTGAAGTCGGCGGGTGCCGGTGAGTTGGAGTGGTTGGGCGAGTTCGCAAAGGGTACAGTCTATTATCTCCTCTCCACCCCGTACATCGTACTGATAAGTGTATACAGACTTCCGCCGGCGCTTCGTACAGCTCCTCTCATACAAGTTCCGCGACTTTGGTGCAGTTCTCGGTCTAAGCGTCCTCGAAGCCTCAAACTCAGGCGTCTCCCTCCTCACCACCCTTCCGCCCACCTTGACAGTCCCCGAGCTCGACTTCCTCCTCTCGCCTTTCGACCTCAAACGTCTCGAAGCCTACGCGGCCAACCAACTCGACTACCACGTAATACTAGACCTCCTCCCCTCCCTAGGCACTCTCTATTTCGAATCCCGACTGGGCTCCGATGTGCGGCTGAGCGCGATTCAGGGCGCGATTCTACTTGGGATGGGTCTACAAAGGAAGAGTGTGGAGGAGGTAGAGGGCGAGCTGGGGTTGCCCGTCAGCCAGACTTTGGCGCTGTTCGTAAAGCTTGTTCGGAAGATTGCGAATAGGCTGCAGGAGCTGAAGAAGGAGGCTATCGATGCGGGCATCCCCGATAAGGATGCGGGGGCAGCGGCGCTTCAGGTGAAGGAGAAGCCGAGGGAGGGCTCGGCGAAGGAGATCGAGATGGAGCTCGATCAGGCGGGCGGGGAGGCTACCTCTGCGTTGAGGGAGAAGCAGCGGGCGATGTTGGACGCTCTTGATTTGTCGAAGTGAGCCTTCTTCTCTCCACCTTACATCCGAAGCCGACCTCGTCGTCCTAGGATGTCCATGAACCCATAAGCTCACCAAACATACAGGTACGCTATTGACGACGGCGCAGCGGACTGGACGGCCGCTGAGGCGCATGTCAAAGCTGGCGCAGGGAAGGAAGGGCGCGCGTCAGTTATCAGTGTCAAGACGAGTGCGCCGGCGAAGAGGAAGGCGGAGGTTGAGCCTGAGCAGGGTGGCGGGGAGAAGAAGAAAAACAGGAGGAGTATGGGGAAGAAGCAGAAGCATTAGGTGTATTGACTGTTTCGTACTGTATCTTCCCTGTTTGGCTTCTGCTAGCGCACGGTCTGCGAACACGTCGTCATTGTGCAAATAATGTACGCCCTCGAGTGAATTAGACAATGTTATCTGAAAACCAAGAAGGCGACAGAAGTTGACACTGATCCATCTCTTCACCTGTATGGCACTGTAGTACTGCAACATGCTCAGAGTGTACTGACTTTTCGTTGCAAAAAAGTTGCATTCGACAAAAATTAGCCCACCGCGAGGGTCGAACTCGCAGCCTTCAGATGTCTTCAGTGAGACAAACCCGCCTGATAAGAGTCTGACGCTCTATCCGATTGAGCTAGGCGGGCTGTGTCATCTGAGTAATTTAAAATAATATAATCTGCTTATGGACGTAGAGAGGCTCGAGGCGTATTCCACCTCTTCACTGCTCTTCACCGTTCTCCATCATGTCTGCCGTTCATTGTTGATCTATTGAACTCTTCGACCTCCCTCTCGCTGAAAGAGTCCTCAACCTGACAAGAAAATTGGCTTTTCGGCATCGGCAGACTCTGCGCGTTCCTTGCACACCCAAACGCATAGACAGGTGCATCTCATTCTGCGTCGAGCGCCCGTCCATTCTTTCTATTCTCATGGTCTTTGAAATGCTTGCGTGTCACAACATCTGATGCGCGCTCTTTGAAAACACAAATCCAGCTGGCAAGTAAGTACGGCGACTTTGCCCAATCTATGAGCCTTCCAACCTCAACCTCAATGTATTGGATAAGATCTCGGCCCGAGCGTTCTCGTGGTCGCACACGGCGACCAGCTGACAGATGGCCTGTCAGCCACTCAAGCCTAACTGGATGGCAATCTGAGATCGACAGGCTGGGGTGATTAGCATACTGGCTGATTTCATGCGACTCCGCCGCCATGCTGCTAGGACAAGCTACTTCGCACTTGTCTGGCTGTTGTACTCGTAAGTCGTGCGGGACAGGAAAAGGACCGCCATGTCAAACTGTTGCAACACCGCCACTTCAGGGTTGGGGAACGCTTCTCAACCCAAGGGGGCAAGGCTGGGCTTCTTATGTTCCTATCCACGTACGTCTGGGGCTCATGACCCTGAAGTGTATTTCATGATTGACTCCGGCTATCTGGCATAGAATGTTTTATTTTATTTGTCTTGAAGATAACACGGTCGCGCTCGCTAGTGCGCTATAAGCATCCTTTGCGTTCATCTTGAATAGTGAAGCCAGCGTTTGCTTCACGCCATCTTCTCCACCTCGCCTTTTGCCCATTCTCATGTACGCAGCTATGTACAGACTCCGTCTTTTGGGGCTGTTCACAAGGATCGGCCGATGTTCTCGTGGCAAAGTTCTGTGCGTAAGTCAGCATTTTAGGCGCCGCTTTGCTTACACACCGCCAACGATGGCCGAGCCAATTCAACGCAGGTAAGCTCTGACAATGATGGAAGAACAATATGTACGGCATCCCTATACAACTCAATGGCAATCCTCGCCAAACAGGTTGATATACGGGTGCCTTACCGTGGAAGCAAAGCCACCCAAATCTGGCTGGTTACAGACGGGCGCCCAAGGAGCTTTGGGTTGGCCCACGCTGACGCATATTCGCTGTATGCCTATAAAGCCTACGGTAAGCGGTCAGGTATTCTTCGTTCCGTTCGCGGTTCTCACTCCGGCGCGATGCTCTCCACTGGCCTTACCTTTCTACTCGTCGCAGCCGCTGTCTACGCGTCGTCTCCCCGCGACACTGCGACGGATGCATGTCAACAGATCGTAAGCGCCATCTCTAATTCGTCTGCGGTTTACTTTCCCGGGGCCGGCAACTACACGAATGACATTGAGCACTGGGCGACGTCAAGCATCCTAAACGCGACGTGCTCGGTTGAGCCTGGTACCGCTGAAGACGTGTCTGCCATCGTGAGTGCATTCCTGTCGGTACTCTTAAGAGTCTTGTTCTGATTTGTTGTTCTAAGGTCAAGATTGTTGGTTCGACCCAAACACCCTTTGCCATCAAGGGCGGAGGCCATGCCACGAACCAAGGCTTCTCGTCGACGACAGGCGTGCAGATTGCCATGTCGCGGTTCAAGGACATCAAGCTAAGCGATGACAAGAAGACGGTTGATGTCGGCGCGGGCTGCATTTGGGACGAGGTCTACTTGGCTTTGAACGGTACCGGCGTGAACGCGCCCGGTGGTCGTGTACCTGGAGTCGGAGTGGCTGGTTTCACCCTGGGAGGTGGTACGTCCTAAACTTCGCCATCGAGGTAAGCTGGAACTGATTTAGCTCAGGCTACACATTCCAGTCCAGCCAGTATGGCCCGGCGATTGACAACATCGCGTCCTACGAACTTGTGCTTCCGAACGGCACCATCACTACTGTCTTGCCGGGCGACGACCTTTTCTTCGCGCTCCGTGGCGCGTTCAACAACTACGGCATCGTCACCAAGTTCACTTTCGTTACGCATCCTCAGGTAGCCTTATCCTCACCCTCAGATCCTCATACGGATGTTAATATGCTCGTGCAGACTGATGTTTATGGCGGTCTGATTCAGATCGCCGGCGAGCATTTCGACGATTTAACGAAGGCCATCGCGGCCTTCGCTGTAAACAACACGGACACCAAGGCGTCGATCCTTCCCGCGTACCTGTATAGTAACGGAACGTCATACTCGATCATCACTGTCTACTACGACTCTCCATCGCCACCGGACAACGCGTTCTTTGGCCTACTTGATATCCCACGCACTTCCTCCGACATCAGCGCTCGTTCATACTTCGACATACTAGAAGCGCAATTACCTATTGCCCCGATCTCTCCGGACGTTACGGCCAAGTTTGCCAGTGTCAACGTGCTACAATACACGCCCAGTCTTCTTGACACATTCAAGAATCTCTCCATCGTGAGTTTGGACACCACTTATCGATGCCCACCACACGACTTCTGACCGATATCTTAGTTCTACGGCCAGTCACTCGCGGAATCCGACCAAACTTTCCTCTGCGCATTCTATGTCGAGCCTTTCGACGACGCTCTCTACACGCATGGCTCAGACTCGGCATATCCTCCCGATCGCTCGCGACCCCTTCGCCCTACGAATGTGTTCTTCTCATTCGCCAATTCGTCCCTCTACGATTTCATGCACGCCCAACAGAACGACGCCGCGAATGCGATCCGCGCAGCTGCTGACGCTGAGGGCCAGAACGTCACGAACGCCTACCAGTATTCAAACTACGCTTTGGAGGAAGTGACTGCTGAGCAGCTGTTCGGTGATAATGTTCCTCGTCTCGAGGCCATTCAGGCTGCTGTTGACCCCGACGGTGTAATGAAGCTCGCCGGTGGGTATAAGGTCTGATACCGGGCCGACCGTCATGCCTGTCTGTATCTCATCATTACTGTAACTATCGATATCATGGTATCAACCCTTCATCATGCCCTACCTTCCGTACATGCCTACCTATGTCCGTCAGACTCAACGAGTCAGGTTGCGTAGCCTTAAGTTGGCCATACTAGGGAACAGAACATCGTGGAAGATCTTGTGCTCGTCCAAAGTGTCTTTGGTAGCTCGGGACCAACTCAGGACCCTTACAAGGCAACGGCGCTCGCGGAGCAGTGCGTTGTAATGTCTGCAGAACAGTTTCCGAATATGCTTGAAGGCAAGCCGAGACTCAAAGACTCAGTCCAGCCTTCTTGCAGCAAGGGCACAGTGGACGGATACTGTAAGCATACAGCACGCATCAGTGCTGACACTAGGCTAACCTGAAGGTGACCGGGTAACACAACGCAGGTGAGAAATCCAATTACAACGCCATATTATTACATTCCAAATCATATCCGCCCAATCTTTTTCTATTGTACAGTATGAAGAACGACCATTATCATCATACCCAGGTCGCTGCTGTATCGCTGCAGCTATCTGATTGTTTTTCAGAGAATGAGCCCGGCGTCGGAGGGGCTTCTCCGGAATGCTCGCCTCCCTCTAGGTATTCCATTTGCGTAACGCGTGCGGCCATTACTTCCTTATGTGCCGATGTTAAGGCTACAAGTGTCGATCGTGTTGTTAGCGCGCTTTCATCTGTGAGAGACAAAAACTATCGCACCTCTGCTTGAGTCTTTGAGCACGAGCTCATAGAACATGTACGCGCAACCATATGACACAATGTTGGTCAAGGCGCTGATCGCCGCATAAGGACCGCCACTCGCGCGAGCACCCCACAGAGTCAGCGCAGCCAAACGACCTGGCACATCGCGCGCAGTATTCGCCCCAACTGAAAACCACCGTCAGCGTAATCGATACCGAAGAAAAAAGACTGTGCTCACGTCCGCACGGTCCAAAGCACCAAATAGCAATACCGCTGTGAGTTTCATTAGATTTAGTCCGACAACGCTGATGGTGACACTTACAAGCCAAGCCCTATCGCCCAAGGGGCAGAAGCCGGCGTCATAGCAAAGCTGGTCGGATCGATCTATGTGATCACCTCAGCAAAAGCTAGTATGTGGTGAGAAATGTTGCATACCGCCGTCCAGATAACCATCCCGATGAAGAAGTCCGTCACCAGCTCATTGAGAAAGGCCCGACCAAGGTTGGCACCCGCGGGCGCGAAGAAGGTAAGGATGCCTGCCGGTCCGCTACCCGTAAACATAGTCGTGTCCAGGGTACCAGCAGCAGCAAGAACAGCCTCCGCTTGCTTTCAATACAGATGTTAGTATGTCTAGAAACTATGATGATTGAGGGATCACCTTGATGCTATCGTACCATTGCACGTAAACGAGTAAACATGCAATGTAACCTCCCAGAAGCTGAGCGGTGATGTACCTGGCGCCCGATGTGAATTCTATTGAAACGACGTGCATGAGCGCCGGAAGCGTACCGAAGAGCCTTCAACTTGGGGAAGCCTTGGAACACGACAAGGTTGATGGTGACGCCGCAATTGATATGTCCGCCTGAGGTGGGCGTGGTCATGACAAGACTGAAAGCAACGCCAACAGCGTAGGCCAAGGCGATCGAAAAATACGATCCCAGGTTGACTGTTCCCAAAATGTTGCCGGTGATGTATGCTGCGGTGGCGCCGGAACCTGCGCGGGATTCCTTAGTTTGATCGCCGAAGTCAGTGATAAAACAGCGTACCGAGATAGGTGTACACAAAGACGCCCCACTGGGAGAGATTCAGTTTCAACTGCTGTGGCATAGCAAAGGAAGACTCTTACAAACTCAGCTAGACATTCAACCACCCAACCAGCCTGCCGATGCCGGAGTCGCTGCCAGCCTCGTAATAAACGTGGTCGAGGTTGGATATCTTCAAGGAAGACAGGACGCCGGAAAGTCATGGGCGAGGACATTGTAGGAGCCGGTGCACAAGGCGAATGTTAGCAGGGCGGAACGTGCTCTTATACACCAGCCAGGCCCTGACATGCAAGATGCCAGAAACCGCCTGCAGGCGGGCTGCTGTGAGAGTTGTGTTGTCCGTCACTTCGCAGGGATCTGCGCTCTCACCCCTCAGACTCGCTACGCGCAATCATCGGACACTCGAGCCGTTTAGACAAGCAAGGAATGTATTGAGACCACGCGTCACTGGTCGACGCTAGTACAGCTCAGTCAACATGGGAACAGAAGCCACGACACGAAGATCGTCGGCGGACGGAGACGCTGTGAGAAGGCAAGGTGCAGGGTCGGGTAGACGACAGCCACGCGGAATATCTGTATGATGACTGCAGTAAGCCTCGACCTTGGCGTTGGGAGAGCAGCCCGCGTAGGGTTACGGGCATTATATCACGTAGGTAAGAATACCGAACGAACTTGAACCCTGCGCGAGCGGAAGGGTTGCAGACTCAAAAGTCGAGTGGCAGGTGAAAGAGTATGCGTCACTGCGCGTCACTCCATGTACAGTAGTCTCGCTGGGAAAGCAGGCAGGTAGCCTGCGCTCGCCTTGATTGCCGTTGACCGCCGCTCCGTGTCTCCGCCGCGCAACCGACATCGGCGCCAAATGGTCATCATCAAAGGCGGTTCTAGACAGGGTTTGTAGGCGTGTGAGGTATAGAAGCATAGGCTACGGTAAGAAGGCATTGGTAAATGGGCACACGGACGTAGTGAACAAGTACATGGAAGTCGGAAGAGAGCGAAGGTTGGGGGAGCGCGACACAAGTGGTCGTGACTAGTGAGTATGGGCCTCATATTGTTTGCAATGTTACGCTCTATATGGCCCGCCTAGCTCAATCGGATAGAGCGTCAGACTCTTATCAGGCGGGTTTGTCTCACTGAAGACATCTGAAGGCTGCGAGTTCGACCCTCGCGGTGGGCTAATTCTTTTGTTTTGCTCAGGGTCATCTTTCCAAGGTACGTCTTATACCGCGAAATCATCTACATAAGTAGGAGTGCTATGATTTTGTGTGCATTGAACAAACCGGCACATACGGAGTCATCCATAATCACGATTATGTCCCGAGAATCGCGCGTCTGCATAATGTAGGATCTCATACAGTACAAGACCAAGGCATAGTGTTACGTATAAGTTAACGATACACCCTCATCTCTGAATGCACGGTTATTTACCGACGGCTTCCCCGCAGAGCATACGACAGTCGTGGAACTGCCTCAGATATCGGTCTCTGGGTTGCTTCAGCCGCGTGCATCTTGTCGCGCAAACGGCCCACGTGTCCATCGTCCCTCTCTGTCCCAGCATCGCTCGCAGCAATAGAGGTGAACGACCAGTCTTCTGCGAGCCGCCTCTGCGAGTCAACCGACTTCCGGTCTGGATCCGCGACCGGCGGCGTAGGCGAGCGCGCTGATGGCGTCTCGCAGACAATTGATGCGCGAGAAGAAGTGCGAGTCGTGGCGGCTTTAATGGACGAAGCCGACGACGACGGGGAGGTGGAACGCAGTCGGTGCGGCGATGCTGACGGAGTGTGCCCGGGCGCCCCATGTGAGCTCTGAGGACGATGGGAGCTTCGCGTAGGCGGAACGGTCGATCCTTGGGAGAGAGACTGTGACGCGTAGTAGACCGCAGTCTGCTCCGGCTTAGCAGCGCAAAGGTTCGCAAGATACTTTCTCTTCTGGGAAGCGCGCAGTGATTCAGACGTAGGGCGAGGAGGTGCGGAGGATGATGCTGATGTAAGAGGCGTGCTGGCGATCTGGGATCGCGGAGGTAGAGGGGCAGACGATGATGTTGCAGGTGAACTCGACGCGTGGGAGAGCGGACCGTACTTCCGAGATGGCGCAGGGGCGAGAGTATGCTGGTTGCTCATCGGGGTGGAATGGCGCTTGTCGACTGATGGTTTCAAGGGCTCCGCGTTCTCTTCGTCACCAGAAGAAACGTAGATCGCTTCTGGAGCCTTTTTGAGCTTCCTACGTTTAGGCGGCGAAGGAACGTTAGGTTCAGAGTGCAGAGGTGCATGCTGAGCTTTCAAAGTAGGAGGTGGACCATCAAGCAGAACGACGGAGTCATCAGAAGCCAGAGCTCGCGCAGGTTTAGGTTTAGGCTCAGGCTTGTCAAGTTCGCGCTCAGTCTCAGTATCAGAGCCCGATGAGACGTCACACCAGTCGACGAAGCGCCTGCGAGAAGAGCGCGAAGATCTTGGCGGTGGCTGGAACGAGAGTGAAAACGGATCATACGTCTGCTCAGCCAGCAGCGATTCTTGCAGTCCTGATAGATCCTCTTCTTGTTGACTTTCCACCGCCTGAGCGCCCTTGCCATGGCAGAACTCCATCATCTGCGTCACGCCTTCTCTATCTTGCGAGTCATCCTCATCGATAGGGAATCCGCCGATAAAGGCCTGGAGGTGTCCGCGTAACGCTGCTTGGCTCTCGTCGGTCCCAGTCGAAGGCAGAGGCAGCTTGCCGAGAATCTTGCGCACGATAGACTTCTCATGACCACTGAGATGCTGCTCCATGCACTCGTACGCTTCTTCCATAGACTCCTGAACGGCCCAACGGTTCGCCAGCTCGTTCGCGCCATCACCAGTGAGATTCAGCAGCGCTGCGTCACGAGATTCATGCGCACGGGTAGGATTGGCCACAATAGATGAGAACCGAGAAAGAGGTGTGCTGAGAGGCGCAAACGTGTCGGTGATACAGTGCGATTCCGCTCGAGAAAGACAATCCCTGAACATATTGTCGATGGCACGCATGCACAGGAGCTTGATTTCGCCTTGACCGTAGACAGTATTCGGGACGATCTCCTTTGGACGGAAAAGCTGCACAAACGAACGAAGTTCCGGCAGTGTTGAGTGCCGTCCGATAGACACCAGCTGATGTACTGTTAGAATTGGACTCAGGTATGGTAGCCGAAAACTTACGAGCGACGTAACCTCCTCTCCCTTGCGAAGCTGCGCTTCCGTCTCTTGCAAGTACTGCGTCCATTTCTCGCCACCAAAGGAGACCGGGTTGATGTAGATGACTGGATTGCCGTCGAGGTCGAAGTTGGGTGCGTGTTGACAGCGGTTGAAGCGCTCGCAAGCATGAAAGCGCGTCGATGCTGAGTCGCGGGTGATCGCCTGATGCAGTTCGTCGTCCTCGACGCTCATGAATACCTTGTACTTGTATCTGTCCACGTGGATCTAGGGAGCATTGGTATCACTTGTCATGTACTATATCAGGATGCAGACCTTGCATTGAAAGCCCTTAGCTACGGCCTTGATTATATCTTCGTATCCCCACGTCCAGGCATTGATGAAAAAGGTCGTAGTATCGGGCATGAGCTTCATCAGGCGCACAAGTCCTTCGTTGCCTTCGGCCTAAACGTGCATTGATACAACGGCGCTCTGGGACTCGACGTCTGACATACCTTGGTCGTGAGTTTTGTCTCAGATAAAACACAAGCAGTATCAAGATGAATGCATTCGAGCGAAACTCTTGCATCGTCATATTGCAGCGTAGAACGCGCAGCAGCTTCCGTCGAGAGATACTTTCTCAAAGCTGGATGGTTCTCCATTGCTGTCAGAAACCAGGGTTCGACGCGAAAGTCGCCAGTATGAATAATGGCGCCGCGAGGGCCCTCAATGAGAAACCTGTGAAACCTTTTAGCAACGGCAGTGACGACTACGCAGACATTCACGTACATGACCGCTCCAATGCAGTGGTTGGCATTGATCGGCGTGACGGTGACAGTCTCGTTGTTCGACAACATAATATCCGTAGGCCTGTCGAGCTCCAGAGTCCGCTGAAAGGTGACTTCAGCAATTGAAGCCGTCGACAATGACGCATATGACGCACAATCAAATCTCTGGTCCCGGCCCAGTATACTTTCCCCGCAACAGTAGCCGGATCGCGTTTCAAATGTCCAAAAGTCTTGGGCTTGCGATAATCCCCCTTCAAATCCTTGTCCCGAAACATGCGCTCCTTGAGCGGCTCGTGGTTGAGCAGCATCTGTTTCGCGTCCTTGGAGCATACAAGAGGCGAGGCGAACGACTTGTTGGCTAAGCCTTGGATATGATCGGAGTGCGTATGTGAGAGCATATAGAGGTGGGTAGCATCGCCTTCGCAAGCAGAGAACTCGTCGATGCGAATATTGTTGTAGGGCGACGCGTAGCCGCCTGGGATGGCCCCGTCAGGCATGGTGTAGAGCGTGCGTCGTCCCGCTTGTCCAGCAATCCACAAGCTCAACTACAGTCAAATGCAGAATAAGAGACAATGTAAGGTAGTGAGCACTGCTTGAAAAGTGTTGGGTAAATGGGCGGGATGGTGGTCGAGCACAAGAACGAGGGCGAAACGACGCGACGCGTCTAACAATTGACGCGCTCACGTGCTCGAGCGCTAATGTACGGACACCGGGTTTCTTCCGTTCAAGCACGTCGGCTTCCAGAGCTGGAATACTTGTTAGACGGTTGCCCTTCAAGATTCGACTCAGGCGACTGCCACGGTGCTAGAGTATGCGCATCTCGGACTAAGTACTTCGCACAGCAAGTTATATGTGCAATATACGTGTTCCAGTCGTACATGAAACAGATCATGGGGCATACGAGATTCAGCGCGCCGGGTATGTAAGTCTAAGCGTGATGTGGTTCAACGAGAACCATCTCAGAAATCAACTTCCACCACATCGTCTCCTGCTTCAGCATCTCCACGTCTGACAACCTGAGGACCTTCAACGGAACCCCGACCTTCTGCCGCTCAGTTAGCATACGCATTACTTGAGCCCATGACATGTCCCTCTTCCCGAGCCCTTCTTCGTTCCCAGCATCGACCAGTATAAGCTCGGTCAACTGAGGAAAGAGCGGCGCGCTATCGCGCGACTGAGGCTCAAGCGCGCTGACAAGACAGTGCGCGTGGATTGTGCCTGCGGCGTATATGCGTTCAACCAATGTCCATGAAGCGAGGCAGTGGCGCAATACGTTGGGCGTGATGCCTCTGCCCGATAGGATACGGGCTGGGAAGCGTAAATCGCGTACATGAGGCGCGATGGATGCTGCTGCCGTGAACGCAGCGAAGCAATCTTCAATGAATGCCTCCTCGCTGTACCCATCTCCAGCCTCTGTAATCCAATAAAAACGAAGCTCGCGATCGTAGCCTGTTTCCACGAGAGACGACGTATTTTCAAACGCTGACTGTCTGTGGGACGTATGCAAAAGCCAACGGTCATGAAAGGTAGCCTTCGGTGTGGGCCCCGCGCCAATGGATGATCTGATGTGGCTGAAGCTTGCCCAAGCAACTTCAGTGCTGGGATCACCATTCACAATATGGTCGGCGCGGGATATCTTGGCGAATAGAGCGTCAGATCTTTGGGGGGATTCGTGCTCCACAAATCTGCCGTGTATCTTTATCCGTGCATTGGAATGAACACGTATGATGTTGAGTAGAGCAGTCATGCAACCGCGCCGCCCTTCGATGTCCAACTCTTGGCAACAATGAAGTAGTATAGGACGTTCTGACGCGAGCTCTAGAGCATTCTCGTCCGTGAGCTCCGTTATGCTGGAGATTCGCAAGTATCTGAGATGGTTCAAGGAACGAATGCACGCAAACAGCGACGGGAGGACACCAGGAGGAGCACGAAGATCGTGCAGTGACAGTGTTTGGAGATTGGCATAGGCGGGTAGAGCCCAGTCGCTCAACTGTACACTGACCCTCAGATCAAGTGTCTGGAGGTGACAAGGCTTCAAAAGTGAGAGAACGTCGACACGATCCTCTTGGGAAAATAATGGAGCGCGGTTGTCATATGTTGTGAGACAAAGCGTTTTCAACGACGACAGTGGACGCGCCGCAAATTCATGGGCGAGTCCATATATCACAGGGCGATGAACGCTCAGGCGATGTATACGGCCATGTGCGGCCACCAAAGTCCGAACAAAGGCAGGGGAGGGGGGCACGACCCTGGGTCCATTGGGACCGTGACTGAGATGCCAGAGTCTCTTGTCGGATACATCCAGCCCCTGGTTTTTGCTTCTTTCAAGAAAAGCTTGGACGCAATCAGAGGTCATCGGGTCATATATCTCCGTCCAGAAAGTGGGACATCCGACGATGATTCTTCTCCAGTGAGAGCAGACGAAGGTTAGGCTGACCCATCCCAAGCGTTCCAAGTGCGGCCGTTCATGCGCTGCCACGCACTTCGCGCACGAAGGCTTCATGGTGCGCTGACTCACTGCCTCCTTTGACAAGATCGATATTTTGACACACTCAGAGCAATACGGGTCTTTGGGCCACACGGAGAAGGCCCAAGTATTGGCAACGATTTTGAAGATGAGTTGCAGCAGTTCTTCTGACAGATCATTGACCTGCATCTCCGAGCCTGTGCAGTCCACGTTGAGCTCCGACAACGTCGCGCGCTGCGTTCAAATGAGGGGTCATCCGCACCTATTTCAGAGTAACTATAGCTGAATAACTGGGCTCAAAATGGTATGGTCGCGCGGTCCTCGACAGCGCGCAGATAGCTAGTCGCTCATGCAGACGCAAGGAGGTAATTGTGGGTGATGGTGGTGAGAGTCAAGCACACTCAGGAGCACTCAGGTTGACATGCGCTTTCCTGATCGCGGCCGCCGCGTGTGGGAAAACATACTCAGATACTAGGCCACGCACTCATTCGACGATACTATGCAATCTCACTACGTATATCTATCCAGTCTAACGCCGTAGCATCATAGTCTACATAAATGGTATCGGTAATACACGGAGGCATTGGTTCTATCTCACTGAGGCTCTTGCACTAAGGCTGCCTCTCATCCCTTCGTCCCGCAGCTCTCGGAGTTGTCAGATGCTATGCACAAATGATGCCGTCAGAATCCAGTCCTAAATACTTATGGACCGAATAGAGACCATCCCAGATATCAGATTCCACCACATCGCCTCCTGCCTGAGCACCTCGACATCCGACAACCTAAGCACCTCCAACGCCACACTCGCATCTCTTCTCTCCGTCAACATGCCAATGATGTGAGCTCCAAGCGCCCCTTCTTTCCCTAACCCGTCCTCGTCAAAGCGAGCGCCGATCAGTATAAGCTCGGTCAATCGAGGGAAGAGCGGTCTGCTTCCAAGCGGCTCGGGCTGGAGGGCGCTGACGATGCAGTGTGCAGAGATAGTGCCCTCCGCGTAGATACGCCTGACAGACGTCCAGGAAGAGAAGCAGTTGCGCAGGATGGTGGGCGTGATGGGTGTGGGTTTTGTGCGCTTTGGGAAGCGCAACTCGCGTACATCTGGCGCGACGGATGCAGCACTTGTGAACGCCGCAGCGCAGTCCTCGAGGAATGCTGCATCGCTGTAGCCATTCCTAATCTCATTACTCCAGAGGATCTGCAGCTCGCGATCATGGCCCGCATCTAATGGCTTCGTGTATCCGAGGGCTGACTCTTTGTGGGACAGATGCAGAGACCAGGTATCACGAACGACGGGCGGTGTCGGTCGTATAGCGGCGTTCCCGAACGAAGATCGGGTATGATGAAAGCTGGCCCAAGCGACCTGGGAGGTCGACTCATTGTCGTCCATGATGTAGTCGCCACAGGATATCTCATCGAAGAGATTGTTCGAAGACCTCGGAGACGCTGAAGTCAAGAATCTGCCTCGGATCTTGACAAGCGCTGAAGAATGAACGCGTAGAATGTTAAGAAGAGACGTGATGAAGCCTCTTTCCCCCTCAAGTTCCATCTCTTTGCACGATCTCAGGAACACGGGACCTTCGGCCTGCAGCTCCCGCTCGTTGTGACCCTCGAGTTCGGATAGGTTGGATAACCGCAGGCACTCGAGATGTTCAAGGGAACGAAGGCATGCAAAGAGCGCTGGTAAGATGCCGAGCGGTGCGCGTATTTCGCGAAGCGATAGCGTTTCTAGGCTGTTATAAACGGGCAAAGTCCAATCGCTTAAGTGCATGCTCCGTGACATCTCGAGCTTTTGAACGCGAGATGACCTTAAGATAGTAAGAATGTCGGCATGGTCCACCAGTTGGGCTGCCAGAAGTGAAGAAGTAGGGTGGCGTAAAATGATGCTCAATGTCTCCAATGATGATGGTGGATACTCCATAAATTCAGATGCAAGGCTATATATCGTAGCGCTGTCGATGCTCAGATCAGATATACGGTCGTGTGCGGCCTGAAGAGCGTGAAGTAGGACAGGGGAGTGCGGGGCAGAATCCGAAGTGTCAGTGAAGCGATCGCGAAGCCAAAAGTATGTGTCCGAGACTCTCAGACCCTGGTTTTTGCTTCGTTGGAAAAACGCCTCAGCACAATCATAGGTCATCGGGTCATGAACGTCCGTCCATAGTACGGAGCAATCGATAATGACATGTCTCCAGAGGGGGCACACGAAGGTAAGATTGACCCATCCCAGACGTCTAATGTGTGAAAGCACGCGCGCTTCCGCACAGTCTGTGCAGGAGGGATCGCGCCGGCGGGCTATAGCTGATAAAAACGCCATGCCAGCTATCCTTTTCGTACAGGCGCGGCATCTATCGTCTCGCATCCAGACAGCGAATGGCCAGACGTCAACGACAATCTTGAAGATGAGCTCCAGCAGTTCCTCGGGTAGATCGTTGACTTGCATGTCTGGGGGCCTTTAGCTGCGCAGTCACAGATGATAGGAAACAAGAAAGCACCTATTCTGCTCTCAGCTTGTTGGATTGTCGCCAGAAGGCAGCTGTCAAGCTTTGCAGACCTCGGCGAATAGGGATGGTGGTGGTGGGAGTCAAGCACGCTGACGCGCGGTTTGCCACCCCATCAGGCTTCTTCATCGATGATCAGAGCCACTTCCGGCCTTATGACTCCGAAATATCCTAATACACAGGTGCACGTAGCATGTAGGCTGACTGATCAGAGTTCCAAAGGCGAAGTGCTTACTTGTGCGTCTAAACTTTCGCGTTATGTACAAGCTTCACCCTCTAGACTCGGAGCAAACAGCTTTCAACATTTACTGGCTCATTGACCGGACGGAAACCATTCCAGATATCAAGTCCCACCACATCGTCTCCCGCCTCAACAGCTCCACATCCGACAACCTCAATACCTCTAACGCAACTCCCGCATCCTTCCTTTCAATCAGCATCCCAACAATCTGCGCTCCCAGTGCTCCCATCCCTCCCATCCCATCTTCGTCGAAGTGCGCATCAACGAGTACAAGCTCAGTGAGCCGAGGGAAAAGCGGCGTGGTATCATGCGGCGAAGGCCCAAGCGCGTTTACGAGACAATGTGCGGATATTGTACCGGCTGCATATATGCGTTCAACGCATGTCCAGGAAGCAAAGCAGCGACGAAGGATGGCGGGGGTTATAGACGTAGGGTCTGTGCGCACTGGAAAACGAAGGTCGCGAACGTGCTGCGCTGTGGATGGGGCGGCCCTGAATGCCGTGGTGCAGTCCTCGAGGAAGGCTTCTTCGTTATAGCCATTGCATATATCCGTGGTCCAGCGAAATTGAAGCTGTCGATCGTAACCCGCGTCTAAAGGTACTGCGCGCTCAAAAGCAGACTGCCTGTGAGACAGATGAAGAGACATTTGGCCACTAAGCAAGGCAGCTGGGGCTGCAGTAATACGACGTCCGTGATGGAAGCTGACCCAAGCGACCTCCTCAGTGGAGTTCTCGTCATTTACAATGTAGTTTTCGCGTGAAACCTCAGTAAATAGCGTGCCTGAGGACTTTGGAGACGGGTAGGTCTGGTTGAACGTGCCTCGAATCTTCACGAGCGCGGTGAAGGGAACTCGTAGGATGTTGAGAAGAGCCGTCATGAAACCTCGTTCTCCTTCGATTTCCAGCTCTTTACAATGTCTGAGGAATACGGGAGTTTGTGACTGGAGCTCTAGTGTGTTATCTGGATTTAGATCCCGCTGATTAGATATCTCTAAACGTCCAAGATGTTCGAGGGAGCGGATGCATGCAAAGACGGACGTTAGGACGCCTGAGGGTGCGCTGATTTCGCGGAGTGTGAGCGAATGCAAACTGGTGAAAACGGATGAAGCCCAGTCGGTGAGATATATGCAACTCGTCATGCTAAGCTCCTTAAAGAGACAAGGACCCAGAAGAGCGAGAACATCTCCGTCTGTCTCGATTGCGGCGGGTGGCTCTGCCAAGTCGTCGACGTTTATGATGACACTAAGCGTCTTCAATGACGACAGTGGACGCCTCTTAATTTCATGTGCGAGGTTATATATCGCACTGCTATGGGCAGTGAGGCAAGATATGCGATTGTGCGCAGTCCGCAGTGTATGGAGAAGGACAAGGGGCTGAGCGACGCTGATGATTTCGTTATCGTCGTCATCAAAGGAAAGGAGAGCAACCGGACGGTGGATGTCCGACACAGTCAGCCCTTGATCCCTGCTCCTTTGAACGAATGCCTGAACACAGTCCAATGTCATAGGCTCCTGGATGTCGGTCCAAAATGAGGTGCGCCTGATGATCATATTCCTCCAGTGGGAGCAGACGAAGGTGAGGTTGACCCAGCCTAGGCGTCTCGTGAGTGATCGCAGTCGTGCTTCCACGCACTTTGTGCATGAAGTATTGCGCTGGTGATATGCGCTGCATTTATCGTCTTTCAACCACACAGCGAGGGGCCATACATCGGCAACGATCTTGAAGACGAGCTCCAGCAATTCCACAGGTAAATCATTCAATTGATGCATCACTGGGTTCGAATCTGCGTGTATTGTTAGCTGCAGAAGTAGTCGTAGCGGATTAAACTGAGTATCATACCAATTGCATACAACTGCGGATAGCAGATACCCAGAAGCAACCGATGCCACTCAAGGCGAGAAGAAGACCCGAGATGATGATGGTAAGAGTCAAGCGCGCTGATGCGCACGCGTCAGCCTCGATTCTCGGAGTTCGCGTGTGGGCCCGCAAGCGCCTCGCAAGGCTTATCCGATATATTTGGTCTCTGAATCTTCGCACATTTCCGTCAGCGCGCGGATCGCAGGTATCCTAGTACAAATACAGTAGTTTTTATCTCAATCGAGCAGCCCAATACCCGAGCAGCAGGTGCCGGAGTTTCGCAAGCACGATCCCCGGATGTGTAGTGTTTCTGATTATCTATCTCAGCTTCGACTCTTAGAGTCCACGCACAAAAAAGGCGCGGGGTTCTCTGAGCACCCGGCGGTCGAGGGATCTTGCGCGATCATACGTACGCATGCAAGCGTGATGCTGACAGAGCCCAGCGGCAATACAATCCGAGTACCCTATAAGAAGATCATGCGCGATAGCAACTGCGGTTCTACACCGGCGCTCTTCCTATCACTACACCTAACCACTTCGAGATGTCTGACCTCCCTGCGTTCAAGAACGAGACTCGTACGGCCTACACGGCGCCGCCGAACCCGGACTGGAAGATCGGCCAGGGCCTCGATGCTACACCCGAGGGTCGCGCATGGCTTGAGGGCGAGAAGGCGGGGTGGAAGTTCATCGAGACGAAGACGGCGTCGCCCATGTACGATTATCGTCGAGTTGATGTGATGCGGAAGATACTGAGACTGTATTTCATGGGATTTAGGGATATGTACAAGCTCTTCGTGAGCGGCGTCACTCCGCGGCCCATCGCCTTCGTTTCGTCCGAATCCGAGAACGGCACGCAGAACCTCGCGCCGTTCAGGTGCGCGCTCTTTCTTCAACGCTTTACAATTGATCTCATACGTATGCAGCTGGTTCAACACCGTCTCCTCGTACCCTCCCACTCTCTCCATCTCCATCGTCAACCAGGGCAAGCCCTACAAAGACACATCGGCCAACATCCGTCAAACGAAGCAGTTTGTGGTGAACATCATCTCCGAGCCCTTCGTGCAGAACGCGAATGCTACGTCTATCGATACGCCGCCGGAGGTTAGCGAGTGGGCCTTGAGCGGGTTGACGCAAGCTCCTAGCGTATGTGATTTTTTAGCGTGCGTCTGACTTGGAGGTGCTGATGGTGGCGACGATGCAGAAATTTGTGAAGCCGCCGCGTGTGAAGGAGTCTGCGTTCGCGATGGAGTGCGAGGTATATTTTTCCCTCTTTCCCCATTTCCTCTCAGAACTAACTTCCAAGCAGGTCTACGACATTGTCGACATCAAGCACCCCGACAACGGCGTTGCCACAACCTCCTTCGTCATCGGCCTCATCAAAGGCGTCCATATCCGAGAGGACGTGTTGAACGAGAAGGGCGACGCCATCGACCCTGCCAAGTTCCAGGCCGTTGGCCGCTTGGGCGATATCAGCTACGGTCGCATTGGCGAGGCATTCCGTCTTGCGCGCCCGAGCTACGAGGAGAACAAGGAAGTTATTGATGGGCTTGCGAAGAAGGGGTCCGCATAGATTTCATTTTCGGATACATAGATGGACGTGCATAACAGGAAGTGTACAGTGTGCAGAAATCATCTCTTTGAGCGTAGAATCCTGGAGATATTGTCAGCATTGGAAGTTGCGAGGTTGGCAACGAGGAAGAAGGCAGGCGTCTCAGCAAGAAGTTTGGGTCATTCCCGGGGTCTCACGCCCAGGTCGTACTCATTAAAATCAGTATTAAGTTTGGAATCATAGACGCAATGCAAAGTAGATGAAAAATTGAGAGCAGGAAAGGAGCATACCTTACGAGTACGAAAAGGCGGACATGGTCGAGCGAAGGCAAGCTGGGAAGCGCAAAAGATTTTCGAACCCGCGCTCGGTCTGACCGGCCCGGGCCCGAGCCCGGATCAACGGCCGGCGAGGACGGAAGCAGCACCTTGTCCTCAAACCGCCACTTTGGGTTGTCTGCGTTCTGGGTCGATGCTTTGACGTCGCTCAAGGCGAAGAGCAATATACCAGGCTTGTACATGGCTCCCATTCTTAATGACTACGACGGACGTCCCAGCTTCTCATGTGCGAACTGCTCGGCCGTCATTGTACGCGGAGGTTGCCCAAATTCACGATGTTCTTGATTGACAAGTCTATCTGGGTAGGCTCTTCAAGATGAATTGATAAGCAAGGCTTTCTCTGGTAGAGATGGGCGTGGCTAGTGCGTCGTCTAGCTTGGGCTCGCAGAGTCTCCTGTTAATCAGGTTGTACAGCTTGATGCACTCTGCCACGAATGTGAAGCTTGGGCCGAAGGAGGATAGACCTTTGCTGTAAGATACAGACGCTTGCCTCGTACAAGCTCATACTTATATGTTCCCACAGTACAGGTGTACATACCGTCGCCGATGTCTTCTGCCTCGGCTGTGGCGACCGCGTCGGTTGGCATTACCACAAAGCCTCCGATCACTCGCAGAAGTACAAGGAGGGTACGAACCGTTGCATATGTCTCCTATGCGTCCACTGAGATAACTTTTAGGAAAGTACTTACTAGAACGAGAGCGCATCGTGAAAGACAACGCATGGACTCTGTGACGAGTTGCCCCTTGTGATTAGTTTAACCGCGGAGCTCGCTCGATGCTGAGATGGGTCTGGGCTTGTATATGTATCTGACAGCCCTCATGTATCGGTTCATCTTGTAACATACCCATGTGCATGTATCTTGCCATACATCCGTAGCATGACCCGCGATATTGCTGAGCCCATCCGTGGTCCGCTGAAACCGTGAGAAGGAGCCACCAAATATGAGGCTGAGTCAGCGAGCGCGATCCTTGCGCCGAGGTCGAGCGGCCGCGCTTGCCTTCAACGACCACCTTCCTCTTCAGCCTTCCTGTCCTTCGGCCCTGTATTCCTTATTTCACCTTCTTGATACCAATCAACTGCTACAATGCCGCGAGCCGAAGGTGCGTTGCATAAACACGACTAGAAACCCAGACACTTACGCTCAGAATAGTCGGAACGCCAAAGTTCATCGCGAACAAGATGAAGTCCAAAGGACTTCAGAGGTTGCGATGGTACTGCCAAATTTGCGAGAAGCAATGTCGAGATGAGAACGCGTTCAAAATGCACTCGGCTTCAGAGTCGCATTTGCGGCAGATGCTTGTGGTGGGAGAGAACGCTGGACGGCATATCTCAGATTTCTCGTCGCAGTTCCAGTCGGAGTTTGTCGCTCTATTATCAAGAAGGTGTGTAACTAGTCATATCTCACAAAACTCGTCGCTGATGCTCTGCATAGATGGGGTACAAAGCGCGTACGGGCGAACAACGTCTATCAGGAATATATCCAGGAGAAATCCCATCTACACATGAACGCCACGCGCTGGGTAACCCTTACCGAATTCGTTAAGCATCTCGGCCGCACCGGCGTTGCGCACGTAGACGAGACGGAGAAAGGCTGGTTCCTGGCATGGATCGACAACAGTCCCAAAGCGCTCGCGAAGCAGGAGGCGTCGATGAAGAAGGAGCGTTTGACGATGAACGACGAGCAGCGGGAGCGTAATCTCATCCAAGAGCAGATTGAGAGGGCTGCGGCTGAGGCGGAGTCTAAGGGTGAAGGACCATCGAGTGCTACCGAGGCTGCGAGGGAAGAGGGTTTGAAGCGCGAGGAGGACAAAAAGGTTACGATTAGCTTTGGTGCTAAGCCTGCGGCATCTACTGCTGGTCCTTCTATGACGGGTGGATTGAAGCTTAACCCGCTCAAGCCCGCCGCAAATCCGTTGAAACGACCCAATGTGTTCAAGCAAGCCGCTTCGACGCCGAAAGCATCTGTACCAGCAGAGACGGCCGGTACGAAGCGGAAGGCGACGGAGATGACTGCGGCTGAGCGGTTGATATTGGAGGACCAGGAGAGGAAGAGGCGGAAGATGGAGAGGGAATCGGGTCCTGCTTGATTCGGGAGGTTGTTGTACGCTGTGTTTTGTACTTGTACTCACTCGCTTTGACTTGCTATCGCTCCTTGTACTGGACACCTATATTTTGCTTATAATCATCCCGCTTCGGCACCTGATCTGGTTGAATGTTTCTACGGATTAAGTCGGCTACTTGACTGAGAAAAGACATTCCATAAGACTCGAAACATGACATGGGTACGTGGATAGTTTACAACATGAAAGACATAGCAAACGACAGCGATCACATAGCGACAGCGCGACCCGCCAGCAGATCGTCAACACCTAAATCGCCCCTCTGGTCCCCATCCAAACTTGACAGCTCACGCCGGCAAGTTCTCCTTCCGCTTCCCGAACACGCTACTCGTCTTCTTCGCAGGCGTCATCATCGGCCGATCAAGCACCTCGAAGCTTTCGTCGTCCAGCCCGTCAAACGTCAAGTTCTCCTCCAACAAGCTCGGCTCGCCAGCACCAGCGCCCGCTCGTAACGGTGACTCCTCGATCGTACCCAGTCCCGCGTTGCGTTTCGCGAAGGCCGCCACAGGACCTGGTGGCGCCGCCTTAGACAGCGACGACGGCGCACCGGCTCCAAGACCCGTAAGCGAGTCGAACTTGGACACGAACGCGGCGAGCACCCTGCGTTCCTCCTCAAGCTGGACCCTCATCTTCTTCTCCTTCTCAAGCTGTTTAACCAACTCCTCAGCCCACGCCTCCTTCTCCCTGACCTTCTTCGCCTCGTTCTCAACCTTCTCAGTCCATTCCCGCTCGACGTCTTCCCGAACCTGCCGTAAGGGTGCACCCAGGTTCTCCTCGTACCCGCGTACCGCGATTTCGAGTTCGCAGATCGTACGTGCCTGGTCTGCGAGGAGACGATCTTTGTCGGATTCGGGTGCGTCAGGCGGGAGTTCGGGTCGAGCGAGTAATGCAGCTTCCAGTGAAAGAATTTGTGTAGCTTGCGTCTCGAGTTCACGTCGGGCGGCAAGAAGTTCTTGACGGAGCTGATACGGGCTCGCGTCGAAGTCGACCTTTGCCGGAGAATTTGGCCGCGAGTCACTGCCTTCGCCTTGGGCGTCGAGGGCCTGGGATGTGAGAATGAGATTTGACAGCTGCTTGATGCGCGCGTTAATATCGTGCATCGCTTTCGACTCGTCCTGTTGCTCCCTCGCGCTTAACCTCCGCTTGAGTCCAGCAGGTTTGGGCTCTTCGCGCTCAGATAGCTTGGCTTTCAAGTCCTCGATCTCCTGCCTGTAGCGCTCCAGTAAAGCCTCGGTGTCGACGACTTCCTTCTTCTGTGCATGCAAGGCGACTTTCTTGATACGCGAGGCGAAGAGGAGAGTGCTGGTCGTTTCGGATACGGCTGAGGTGTCCGGGTTGAGAGTGCAAATTACGGAGATACGGGCGTCGCCGGAAAGCGAGGGTTGAAGCATGCGTGTAAGCTTGGAGTTGCGGAAGGGGACGTGGTCGCTACAACGCACATCAGTATGCAGCGCATTGAGAAATAGAAGCAGTACTGACTTCTTGCCCTTGGCAGAGTTCTCAGCGAGGGTGCTGATGACGCTCCCGAGCGTAAGCAAGCTGGTATTAATATACTTTCCCTCCTTCGTTCGCTCCTTGTCGCTCGTCGCCCTCTCGCTACCGGCAAGATCGATTAAGCTGAGCACACTCGTCTGCACACTCCGTCCACCGATACTCTGCAACCGCGGTCCGCCGGGCGTAGGCGGGCGCGATGGACCCGGACCTGGCGTTTGTCGTCCACCGGTAGTATCGCCACGTTCTCTGCTCTCGATAACGACGCGGAAAACGGAATGCGAGCGACTGGAACGTTCATTCCAGTCAGTCGTAGCCGTGCGTCGGGCGGCCCAGCCACGCTCCAATACGGCGTGTACGCCCTTCAAGCTCGTGACGACCTCTTCGCGTAGCGGTGCTAGCCAGACGTTGTTGCCTGAGCCTTGGACTTGGACGGGTTGCGAGGCACGTGTCGCGGGAGGTGCGAGGAGGTCATGTATCGTTTCGTTGTAAATCTCGAGGTAGGATACGCGAAGGAGATATTCGCGTGAGGGTGTACGTCGGATGTGGGCGAAGACGTCTTTGAGAGCACGAGGGATGATGCCGGGTTGCTCGTCGTCTCCAGACTGTATATATTGTTAGCGAAGGGATACAAGATATATAACAAGATATATACCAGAGTGAAAGTCTTTCCGCTGGCCGTCTGACCGTACGCGAAGCACACGGCATTATAACCCTCCATTGCCGCTTTAACATGGCTGCGCGCGACGGCGTTGTAGACGGGCTTGTTCTCGGACCCAGTCAGAATCTCGTCAAAGTTGAACTCCTGCGCCACCGTGCCAGTGTTCTTCTGGTGTTGTGGCAATAGTTTGATGATCTTGTCCTGTCCGCGTTTCTGGGTGTCCCATGCGCTGGCCTGGTTTGACGGTCGGATTCTGTGATATCATTTAGATCGTAAAGGCTCCTAGATTATTTGAAATGACGTACCGAATAGACACCTGGACTTTATCCTCGCTGCCATGGTCGACCTCCTTCTCTGGCTCGTCCACTTCTATACTAACATCTCCGGCCTCGACATTCTGATAGTCAATCAATACCTCCTCAGGGTCCACCCTCGACACATCCATCTCGCTCGGCATTTCCAGTCCTAAACCCGGACTCTCGCGGCCCAGCCGCGGCGTAGTCGGCGTCTTGGGTCGTCCATGAGATGGCGAGCCCGGTACGACAGAAAGTACTGAAGGTGGCCGTATCTTCATAGCTGAGCGCGGCCTCGCGTCGCTCGACAATGCAGCCTTGTACTTCTTCGCTGAAGGTAGACCAGAGGCAGGTAGGACGGTGTTCGGACGTATAGTTGAGCTCGAGGAGTCAGATGAGCCGGACATTGCTGATAATGGGCGCTTCGGCGTGAAGGGCATGGTGCGCGGTAGTTTGGTCGGGCCTGGTGTATGCGACATGACTGGAGCGATGGAAGTCTTGAGGAGTGTGGCCGGGTCGTGGTTACGGTCGTGGTCCGCACGCGGCCTGGATATGAGACAACTTGAACCAAGGCGTGACCGCGTCTTCGGCCCGAAGGCCGAGGGAAGGCTCTCGCGCAGCATCCAAACTCAGCACCATTCCACCATCATCTGCAGAAAGGAACGGAGCCATTTCATACAAGTACAGTTATACGAAGAAATATCACCCTTAAGTGGGTACCCCACTGAAATAGCTCGCGCAGCGCACGTCTCGTCTAGTGCAAATGCTCCTCCGACTCGTAGGAAGATATCCGTATGTCAAAGTCGACCACATCGCAACTGTGGTTGCATGGGCTCGATTCTCGGTGGCGAAAGCCCCGAAGCCTGAGTGCACGGCGGGTGATGTTCACATACCGCGCACTTTCAACATGCTCAAGAATCGCTGTCAGACACTGAGCGTTCAATAGTTGTATCCTTACAATGCTAGGTGGAATGTGTTCATAGGCCGGTCCCTACTGCCGCACCACCGACATCTTCATCAACATCTAGTTCACAAGAGCGAGATGAGCAACAAAACACCACTAGTTCTAAGGAATATCCTATGCAACCCAGGCTTACATATATGTTCAGCGTAGAAGAGCACTCGTACGCTCTCTGTGCAGCCATTTTTCGCCCACCGTGAAGCAACTGAGATGCGGCCGCGAGTGGCTCTTTCACGGAAGATCGGTCCGAGAGCCGAAGTGCCCGGTCTTGCTCCTTAGGCCATAAGTAATTGCTCGCTGCGCTCGCAATAAAAACAAGCCAATAATCACAGGAGTCATGATAACCACAGAATACGCGATAACGCCCCAAAAGCCTACACCCCAAGACGGCTGTTCGTAGTTTTTCACGATCCGAGGCGAAGTGTGTCGTCCACTGAGCGGGAACTGAATACCACGATGCAAGTTCGGACACCGAGTATTCCTGAAAAAGACGTAGAATTCACATGAGCAAAATGTATCGATCCAATCGCACGGCATCCTAGGGCTATCGCTTTACTGCTAGGTACCGTTGAGACGCATGGATTACATGGGCAACTGGGAGCTTGTAGGCGAGTCCGAGGAAGTCACGGCGCGAACTTGACATCTTGTATTTCCGTGGCATTACCGCGGAGTCCTGCGGCGCACATGGCGATCGCTGAATAACTATGGCGGGCGGGTTTACGGTGTGGCCTACACACCCGTCTGCCACTGCACCGCTCAATCTTCCGACCTGTCTACACCTCGGCGCAGCGCATCTCTGTTCTTCTTTTCCCACTCGCCGCAACTCTTGAGAAGGATATCGGCGCTGTACCGCTCAGCATAATCTCGAACTAGTCTCTCAAGTCAGACATATATGCGTTATATTCTGGTGAAAGAGGCTCACCGTCCTCGTAAACTCTCGGCGAAAGATGCATGACCAGGTCACCCTGAACTGTGGCTTTCAAATCTTCGATGCTCCAATAGTCCGCTAGCGCAAGCATGTCGAGGAGTATCTGCAGGTCTTCCCGCTCGACGGGCGCAAAGGCGCCGGTGTACAAGTAGTCTGGAAAGACGACTGTTAGCAATTCTGCATAGCAGCCTGTCCGAAGCATCTCACCCAGGCATCGTCGAAGAGCACCACCGCTCGTCTCGACGTTCACTTCCAGCGGCTCGAACCCCATCACGACGGACTCGCGCATGCCAGCCGCGTAGAACTGGTCGTCGAAGTACGAAGCGCACACAGACAAGAACATCTTATGCGCCGGATGTCTCCCAGGAGCATCGTCTGCGTCGATAAAGACAACGTCGATGCCAATCTCTGCGCGACGTTTCGCGTCAAAGCCTCCGCGCAGTCTACGAAGCTCGCCTTCTACGCCAGTGACTTTGATCTCAGGCTTTTCGGGAGATTCCAATTGCTGAACATCGAGGGCACGCAGAAGCCTCGAGTATGACTTCAGGCTACCGCGCACCATCTTGTACCCCGGTCCATCGTCGCTCGCGTTGAGGAAGAGGTCCGTGGTCGAGCACCAGGTCCATTCGGTGTGATGATCGTCAACGTTCAGGAAGAGGTCCCCGCGCTTCAGCGCCAGCTTCACGTCAGCCGAAAGACTGGTCAGGCGGTCTTGGAGGAACTTGTACGACGCCTTGACATCCTTCGCGATCGTAGCCCTGTCCTGACTATCTCCCGAAATAGTACTCAACACGCGTATATGCGCAACCTGATGCAACGTCGTTAGTGAAAATGGGTAGAACTCGGCGCCGGCTTTACTCACCACTTCGTCTGCCGTGGGCGTACCCACAGACGCGTGTCCCGCGAGCAACCACGCGGATGGCTCATTCACGAACTGGGCTCGCTGGGTCCAAGCAACGTTGGCGAACTCCGATCGCACGAGCTGGGTCGGGGATACGACTTGAGGAAGCTCTCGCGCGTACTCGTTGAGCGTTGGTATGTTCTGCCTTCGCTCTGCTGCTCGAGGGATAAACCTGATGCCGTCGAACTGCTCCCAGCGGAAGTTGCGCTCGAAGGGGAGCCTGGGGAGGCTATTGTTGTAGAAGTCGTACACGACGCGAGCACTCTCCACCTTCGCCGGGTCGGTTGCGTCCTGGACCGCCAAGGCACACTGCTCAAAGGTACTAGCATTCGCCGTCGCGTGCATCCCAAAGGCCTGTAGAGCGGGATCGAAGCGGGCTAGCGAAGCGTGCAAGAACACATCTGGTCGGCGTCCATCAACATCAAACGCAGCAACGAACATCGCCACTCCGCGCGAGTACAGCGAGTCAGGGCGCACGTAGACACCGTGCGTGTTCGGTACCTGCAGGGTGTCGCGCATCTCCTGAATAGCCCTCGGGATGTTCAAGATAGTCTGGAGTAGGTTGCTCAAGGCGGAAAGCTGGGAACCATTGATGACCTGGCCCGGCCGACGAGCATACGCGAGGGTATTGCCTAGTACGCTGAATGACATAGGCGCGATCTTGAGCACGTTAGCCAAACTGACATCGTACGGCGTAATCTTGTTCATTGTGGACGTTAGGATAAGCACATCCTCGATCCGAACGGCAGGAGGGAGCATCTGAACGGTGTTGGCTGCTGCAAACTCCTGACCGTTGCGCACACGAAATAGCGGGAGTGACAGCGCGATACGCAAGTCGTCGGAATCAAGTTTGTGGGAAGAACTGATTCGGTCGCAAATCCACCCGCGGAGGGTGGCCGGCTGGTCGCCGCTCAAGTCCCCAATGCGCCAGAGATGCCGGTCCAAGAAATGCAGAGCTGAGGAAAAGGAGAACGTCATGGACTTGACAGGCTCGCGGGAGCGTAGTGGACTCGGAAGTCGCGACGCGTCAATGAACGATGCGCCCATGACGGTCAGCGCATCCACGACAGCGGGCGGGATAGAGGATGTTGCGAGCAGGGTACTCGCTCCGCCGCAGCTAGAGACGGATATGTGGCGATGTTGCTGTCCTGACACAGGAATCAATGGGAGGTCGCGGAGATCTTTGTGCAGCTCTCCCGACGAGTGTAGAGACAGGAATGAGGTCCAAAGATCATGTACCCAGCCAGCATCCTCCTCTGTCAACTGAGCCTCGTGTGAAGGCTGCAACCGTGTTCGTACGAAGTACGCGAGTGCGTTGTCGCTGAACGGCTTCACTTGCAATGTGCTATGTAAAAGAGAGATCTGCAGCTGGCCACACGCGTCTTGGTGCACGAAGCGCGATGAAGGGAATAGCCTCTCCACCGCGGATGTCGAGGAGTAAGGCGAGGAGTAAGGCAGCGTGAAGATAGCGTCGTTGAGCGATGACAAGCCCAGACCATAGTGGCGGAAGAAGGACAGACTACCGTCAGCGAGAGGGAGGAGACGTAGGCCATCCAAGTTGCTACTCAATTTGTCGTCTCCTAAAATAAGTCGGATGAGGGCAAGTAGTTGGGTGATAGTGATCTTCTTCTCGGCGTAGAGCTCTCCGAGACGGGTCTCGGATCGCGACACATACATCTTAGCTGCATCGGCATCAACACGTTGCATAGAAGTACGCTCGAGGGCAACCGGCCGCGTGACAAGGTTGGATGGCCGAAGGAGCTCTAAGCTTTCCACGACGTCCTTGTGCAGAGTTCCTACGAATATCGCTGTGGACGGCGCGATGCGAGCGCCTGTCACGCTTTCGCACACAGCGCGGCTGTCGCTGCCCACTGTTTTGTAGAGAGGTTCCACGATGATCTGAGAGAGGCGATCGCCTCGTTGCGAAGGCCAGAATCGCCCGCTCATCAGCGAGTCTCCAGTCTGGTCCGTCACCGGCCAATGGTGTAACACTGAGAGGTACAGGTTCGGCACCAAGGCAGCGAGCAGATGCCTATTGTAGGCAGACTCAGAGTTTACGAAAGAAGCGTCGTCCAAGCGGATGTTACGGCGATCCTCGGCCAGGATGAACGACGCGTGGACGTGGAATGGTAGAGTCGTCGTGATAGGAAGGGGGAGGTGCGAGAACAGAGAACATGACTGTGAGGATGCCTGCGCTCGCCTCGGCAATGCGACACCGACGGAGAGCATCTTGGGAAGTAGATACTTTTCCGACAGACCATGGAACGAAGAAGGTAGATTAGCTCTGGAAAATGCATGCATTCCTGTCCTCCAAACCTCTGCTGTTCCCTTGAACGAAGAGGTAATGGTGATCTCGGTGTGCTCAGCACTCGGCAGAGCCGGGTCATGAGGTTCAACGACTTCCCTGGACACTTTGAGCTGCCAGATACGCGTGGTGCTGGAGAAGCCAGGGCGTGTGGGATGCATCGAGCGTATCTCGGCCGTCAGGTTGCGTAGGTGCGGGTTGAAGAGGACGGCGAGCTTGACGCGGGCCTCCTGCATCTCGATGAAGTCTTGTGCAGCTCGTACACTCATGACGTTCTTAGAGAGTTCGCTCGTCTGCGCTTGAGTGCGAGATCTCAGTGGAAGCCGGAAAATGGTCTGGAAGAGCAGATATTAAAGTCAAGTTCTGTTCGCATGGTAGCTTTAGCTGAAAGCCACTTACGCCTTCATAGTTGACAGTATCGGCATCAAACCCATACAGTCCGACGAAAGGGATCAACTGGTCAGGGAAGAATCTACGCCGGTATTAGCTTCACACTGGACACAAAAGTTTGTCAACTTACACACGCATGTCGCTCAACTTGATGCGACGAGAGGCGCGTTTCCCTAGGAAGCGCCTGGAGGGGTCAAGCAATAGGAAATACTCTCCCGAGATAACCATGGTGACCTGTACAAGATGTTAGCGAGACGAGTTACTGTACAAGGAGGCAGTACATTGAACTCACCTCGGAGAAATGGTATGCGGCCAGCGCACCGAGCCCAAACCTGCCTATATTGCCGGGCTGATGGCGCTTGCTGCCGAGACCGACACGCCTAATACCCTTCCAGTCGTCCTCGGAAAAGTCCGCGTTGTTGTGGACCACCAGAGCGCCTGCCTCTTGAAGCTGTCCCAAGGAAGGCACGAGCAGCCGTTCACTTGCGCGCGAGAAGTCGAGCTCATCAACCAGGAAGGACACAGACGAGGCCCCTGCATCGACAGCATTGGCTAGGTACTCCGTGGGCGTCTGATCTTGATTGTACTGGCGGAGAACGTTCGATATACGCGTTGACAAGGCCTCGCCCATGTCCTCCTCCTCGTCCTCCTCCTCGATCCCCAACGACGATAGGTCCCTCATAGCCAGCTTGCGGGCAAGGCCGAGGCTGATATTGTCATGTGCGCGAAGGGCTCCATCCGGGAGCTGCACCAGGTAAGCGCGTGAGCCGAGGTCATTATAATATGTTTGCGAGCAGACGTGAAGCTCCCCAATGTCGGTGGGTACAGGCAGCTGAGACATGGTTTGCGAATCAAGACCAGCGACGTCGAGCTCCTCCAACAGAGAGCGAACATGGCCGGGATCGAAGCGGTCATTCGACGCGTACATGTTCTGCAAAGTATGCAGGATCGCTGCCGGTGACGGCCTGGAAGCATATCGTTAGTGTAAATCCTCCCTGGCATGGCTTATGTAAACGTACCTTTCAGAGCATCCCATCCTAAGGAGGAAAGTGCGCACAGACTGCGCCCGTGACTTAACCTGCCGGAAGGGTGGAAGAGAGCTGTCCAGATAAAGAACAGCGAAGGATGTCGAAGCACAGTCATCATTATCCACGGGCACCCACTCTCTGCCTGCGACCGCAGCTCGCAAGACTGTCACATCGGCATCAGAGAGGCTTCGAGACGCAAGCGTCTGAACTAAGACGTGCAGGGTTGCCACCGGAGAGGGATCCTCTGCGACACACGCAATGAACTGCTGCTTGAGCACATCGACCGGGATAGCCAAGTTCCAGTCAAGACGCGAGCGAAGAGACGCGGAGACGCTGGGTACAGCCGCTACGGCAAGCACGCGGTCAAAGAGAGCACGCTGCTGCTGCATCTCAGCCCTATCATCGCGACATTCGGTGGGACCATGCAGCTGTCCATCTGCACAAGGTATCCATCGAGCTGCACTGTCAAAAGCAAGAGCAGCCGCATCAAAGCTGCCGACATTGAGCAAAGAAAAGAGTTGTCGAGCGAGGTCCGCGTCGGATGAAGCGCCTACGTGCGCGATGCACTCGCTGGCGATGGTGGGAGTCATGGACTTGACAAAGAGGTCCAGTTGCGAAAGACCGTTGACGATGTCGCGCTCGGCCTGGGTCCTCACCGACGCAATGCGAACGCTGCTCGCGTCAAGAAGAGCGTTGATCGTGGAGCGCGGATCGACGACATCGCTAGGTCGTGCAAATGCTTGCCCAGCCGCGACTGACACGAAACGTAGAGAGCTCAGTTGCAATGTCATGGAACGCGGCAAAGTCAAAACATCTTTGCACATCCTCTGCACAAACACCGCCTGCATGTCGGACAGCTGGCTACCGAAGTTATCGAGGGCAAGTTGCAGCACACCGGAGACTGTGAGGAAGGTGACGTCCGCGCCAAGAGCATTCACGAGTGCGCGAGGTAGACCGCCTTGTACAAAGCAAACCCCCTTAACGTAGGGCAACGGTATGATTTCTGCGACTAGGCGAACTTTGTCCCCGGAAGCGATGGCTTGCGTAGAGCTGCGAGTGGCGGCCAGTCCCGCGATGAGCACCGGGAAGATAGGGAGCCCGCGCAGCAATGTCGCAACTTGTCTGGGCAGCCTCGACGTGGCTAGTAGGTCTCCTAACATATCCTGCAATTCCCGGATAGCCTCGCCTGGTGCTGTACTAAGAACACTTGTCCGCTGAGAGAGTTGCGTAATCAGAGCTGGGGTATCGCGCAGAGAACGAAGGCAATTGAAAGTGTTGAGGTTGCCAACCTTGATGCTTGAATGGAGGAATGTCAGCCCGCAGGCTTCAAGAAGACTCCGTAGAGTAGAGCTTTCGACTTCAAACGTGATGGGATATATGCCAGCAGAAGGCGCTTGCCATCCACCGGTTGACGTCGGAAGAGTTGGAAGTGATGAGATGGCGGCATAGTGCTCTACGCGGCTTGACTGGGGAAGACACGCAAGCCAACTCCAGAATCTGCCACTCCACTCAATCAAGTCTGGCGAGTCGAGCGTAAGAAACTTTCTCGCAAAGCTTGTGATGAACGATCTACCTGACGAAGGCTGCGATAGGATCTTCACGACAAAAGTAGCGATATCGGCCACCGCCGGCCGTCCAACATTCCATGCTCGAAGGTTTCCAAGGAGTTGCAGTAGCACCGATGGAAGGTCGCGGACAAGCGAGTACGACGGCGCGGCATTGCCGAAGAGAGCAGCTTCGGCGTCGTCGAAGATGAAGCACTCTATGGTTGACGACTGGTGAAGGGCGATGTGGGTATTGTCCGCGACGATGAGCGGCAGGTCGACGACAGTCGAGAGCGTCCTTGCCAAAAGCAAGTAGTCAAGGATTACACGTCGAGTCGCAGCGCCGTCTGAACCACCCAGGAGCACATCAAATGATGGTATACGAGACCGCTAAAATGACGCGTCAGATTCAACTTAGACTTCAACATATGAATCGCACATACAAGCGCTGTATGAGCGGAAGATGGTGATAGTACTGTCAAAGGGCAACCTGCGATGCCAAGGATGCGCTGAATGTAAGCAGGGATCCGGCAGAGCTGCACGCCGATGTCGGCAAGAGCAGAGAGATATGGTCCCTCCTCGCGCTCATCGAGGAAGAGGAGCTCGACAGACAGCGCAGTTGTCCTCGATGCGGCAGAGCCAGTGAGGAAGCGTGGCCATACGGAGAGTGCGCGTGAGTCCACCTCTCCTGCGAGCAAGACGGGCACCTGGTTCCAGTACACGGCTTGGCCGTGAGCCTCAGCCGAGTACGAGCTCGGCCAGAGGCTGTAGATATCCATATCGCGATCCGCGGCGACGCTCAATAACGCAGCCCATGCCACCGGAAGAGCCTTGGAAAACAGCAGCTTATTCCACTCGACGAGGACACTGGAAATGTGCGTGAGTGGGAGATAGGGATTGCGAGATGACAACTCTCACTGGTGACTGGAGCCCTGTGCCGCGTGCTCTTCTGCGTTGCGCAGCGACTGGCGATCCGCCGTGAGCGAAAAGGATGCGTTGATGAGGCACGGAAACCCTGTGGTTATCGGCAGCGGTAAGAAGGTGTACAGTTGGCCAAGATGCTGCCGAACGTGTTCGGTGCCGGCGATGGGGACAGCAAGAGCGATGTTAGGAACAAGCTTTTCGCGCCTGAGCATGGCTTCGACGTCGTTCCCTACTCGCTTAGAAAGCTCCAGGGCGTAAGGGGTCAGGTCGTCAGAGCGACTGACGACGAGCCACCTCGTCGAACGCGTAACACCTCCCAGGGATGAGACCTGGACCGAAATCTCGTGAGTGTGGGCATCGTGCATAAGCATAGGCTCCGATCGTTTAAGATTAGCTGTGGCCAGGACAGTAACGGCGCCCTGCTCATCGACCACCTTGGCCACGATAGAGGAGAGGTGTCGTAAGAAGAGCATCACTGTGCTGATCTCTTCACGAATAAACTCTTGGAGGAGGTCATGGATCTCGTTGGGAGGGACTACACGTGGGACGAGCTCGCTATAGACGTCCGTCCTCAAAGGCAGCCGGACGATGGTGGCATCGAGAGGCACCGAGAAATCGTATGCCGGATCGAGCGCAGCGCGGAAAGTATTGAGGTGTGGCGCCAACGTCGCATCTCCAATGAACTCGCGTTTAGCCCCTTCGGTGGCGAGGACGCGCTTCAAAGGGTCGAAGGTAGCCAGATAGCGACCCGACAGAATTTCGGGGGTATCCGTGATCTGTTCGGAGCGTCAGAGTCATGCAGCAAGTTTGTCCTGCGACTGTAGAATGCCGTACGTGAAAAGTTGACCGAAACCCCAAGCCATACTTGCCGGTTTTTCTAAAGTAGCGATGAGATGATTTCGACACGCTCGATTCAATGTTTATTCGTACTCAGTATCAGTCCTCTTCGGCGAACTGTTAATCTTCTGTAGGCCGACCCAGTCGTTGTCGGTCACAATCGCATTGTTGTACGCGAGAAAGGCCGGTCCAGGGTCAAAACCAGCCCCGCCTACGTGAGCGCGCCGGTCTAGTACAAATACCTACGTTGGAGGTCAGACGGTGGCAGGATAGTTTGAATGGTATTCACGTACTTGTTCAGTGGCACCAGCATCATCTGAGTTCTGCAGTAATTCCCTAAAAGTTCCAACACCGTGGGGATATTGATTAACGATGCTTCTCAAACTGTCAACCACACTGGTTGACTGCGCGAAATCTCCCATCGAGCGCTATGGTGAGTTCTGTTTCAGTGAAGGCTACACAAGAGGAGGTAGATGAGGGTCAAGGTCAAGGTCTGAGACGCCACAGACAACCAAAGAGCCACATTCGCTCCTTTGTGATACACCCCTTAACCCGAGGAAGGCCTGATCATCGGCACCTACAACACGAGGCAGATGACATGCCTAAAGAGTGCACGTACAATCCTCTTCAAGGGGGACTTAAGCGCCGCCGACGACTGAAACGGATGGCGTGAGCAAGATCATTGAAGTTCAGCTCCAGGTTGGTTTGAACTGCACACAGACGTCTCTACGTATACAGTTGAGGCGAGAGGTGTTATATATGCGAAATTGCATGGTGGACGTTGCAACCGAAGGGCCGCGCGGCGCGAAGCTCTGCGCGCCTAAAGCGGCCGATGCACCGGATCAATGTGATCCGTGAATCCGTGTGCGTTGTCTTGAATAGGTCCATGTCTACATGCAGTTCCCTTTGGCGCGGTCATCATTTATATGGGCACTATGCACCCACCCCGCATAGCTTATCATGTAGGCCTTACTCTCTGGGTCTACGTACTACTCTGACAGAGGAGAGGCATTCAAGAGTATTCAAGTTGACGTGACTGGTCGCGTCAGTCACGTCCCGCTCGACGTGCGCGGCTGATGACCACCCGGCGGTCAGGTTCCTGTCCGGACGGGCTTACTCCTTCTTTCTTTCTGTACAACATGCTTAAGAGGCACGCGAGACACCCTGAGTTCCGAGGGTGATATGCCTGCGCTCTCTGTACACCCGGTCGGCCGGCAGCAATGCTTAGTGTAAGTTTGTGAACAAAAATGGTACTTGTCTTGATAGTCGTATGAGCAGCTTGATCTTACATCTCTCACAGACAATGTACCCTGGCGCGTACTCTGGGGCTCTGCTATTCTACGTGGTCGTGCCCACCGACATCATTCCGGAATCTGCGACAACCTTTGAGTTCGACGTAGCGACGTGCATTACCTCTCTCGAAGTGCTACACTAAAAGAGACGCAGTCATTCAGGCTCACTGGACCCCATAAGTCTAGGCCATGCTCTTACACTGGACCTTGTCTACATAGACCCTTCAGCAACCCCATCTTCATGGACTCGTTCTCGACGTCTGCTGAGATCCAGAGGTAGTCGTCACCGCTGGTGAAAACCATACTTGAAATGGATAGCCGTGCAAAGTAATGCTGTATCTTGTTCGTGTCTCGGCCTGAACTCACTTACCTGAACCTCGGACGTCTCGGGAGGTATAGTACCTACCCCACGGCCAGCGTCTCAAGGTTGAGTTTAGGTGACTGCGAGTGAACAGGCTGATAACAACTCGAGGCCGTCCAGGACCCTACTAGAACTAGGCAGCCGATGCCCATGATGCACGCTACGACAGGGTGCGAACTCTAATCGCATTGCTTCTCTTCCAGGTCAGCATGGACGACGCGTGCGAGGACAGACCATCGATTGGAAACAGCGAGAGTTCCATGTTATGCGCGCCTGTCTGGGACTTGTGCTCGGATGTTCTAT
The DNA here is from genome assembly GCA_001632445.1 of Peniophora sp. CONT. Lineage (NCBI taxonomy): Eukaryota > Fungi > Basidiomycota > Agaricomycetes > Russulales > Peniophoraceae > Peniophora > Peniophora sp. CONT. The sequence continues at coordinate 44,177 of KV424582.1, forward strand.
CCTAGCTGGCCCATAGGCTTGGACCAGAAGGGAATGCTAATATGATGAGGTGTACTTGTCTATCTGCTGCCGAGTTGGGCAACCCAGAGATGTTTCCGTCACGCAGACACGCGTGTTGAGTCTGGCGTCCGATGTGCTCCGAGCACGCATAGGTTATCCGGTGGGCTGTGTTCGCGCGACGCGGCGGAGAAGGCCAGGAAGCGAACGTCACGATGTTCAGCAGTATGCTGTACAAACCCAAATTGCGAGCTCGGACATTTAGAACCCTCCGCACGCTGATTTGTACGTGTCCCCTTGTTGTGTCTGTATACAGCTACGGAAAAACGCCGGGATTCCCTTGTCGCAGCCCAGGTAAACGTGTTTTATTACAGAGAAATGCATGTGTCGACCCCTTAACAGTGAAGAGCAGCAGGCGAACGTTGAAGGTTCGCGGTAGAGAGCGCACCGCAGTTACAGAGAAGAGGGTTACTCGGCGATTGCTGCGGTTCCCAACTGTTGCTCGTGTCGTAAGTGTACGCTTCGACGAAGCTGTGTGGGGTGTGGCCTGCGACCGACCCCAGAGCGCCCCAGAGCGGAGAGACTCAGTCGAGAACAGAGTGAGCGCACATCGCAGATGGTTACTTGCAACGACTCGGAGTATCGGACGTTACCGGATCGCAGCTGGTAGAACTCGGACGCGCAACTTTGCGCATTGGCAAAATGTCCATGTTGTCGTATTGCACAGCTGCCGGCATCCTGATGTCGGGGCGGAAGTGCATTTTTCTTCTGAGGGACGCGCGATGCTAAACGATCCTAACCTCACCGGACAAGTTTGAACTTCAAGCTTCAAGGCTTGCACGACTAGGCTCGTCATGGACCTCGGAGAAGGTATGGCAAGAAACACGTGTGTAACCGTCGACTGCCCACACAGGGGCAGATACACAGAAAGCTCGGCGCTGATCGCCGTACCCCGCATTAGATGCGGGGTTTGGAGATATCCGGTATTTCCCCGTTCGTTTGAGCGGGGAGGAGGTGTTGGTCTGCGGTGGGTTGTCAGGGCAAGACAGTTTGTATCAGCAGCAGGAGAGAGGCCGGGAGAAAGACCTGCCGAGGGCGGGGGGAAATGTTATGTGGCGGCCGCTCCGACATGTTTTCTGCCGGGCGGGTCGTTCGTTCCGGTCGCGCTTATCGCACGCAGGGGCCGCATCCAAGAAACTAATCTTCAATCGCTCTACACATTCACGTGGGGCAACTCTCCTCTTTCCTTGACCACCGTCATCCTCAACTAGCGAGCTCACGCTTCGAGCCTCAGGAGGCTATCTACCCACCATGGATGTCACCCAGCAGAGCGCCGAGGCCCCTAATTCGTCTGCGCCACCTGCCCCAACTCAGCCTCAGGAGAAGTCGATACCACGGCCTTACAAGTGCCCGTATCCGTTGTGTGGGAGGGCGTTCTCCAGATTAGAGCACCAGGTAAGCAACCGCCCTACTGTCCTTGACATTGCGCGGATATACAGCCATGTATACGGATCCCTGTTCGTGCGCTCGTCGAGCACCATAGCCACCAGCCAGCGCACCATATGCGGTGACTTTCCTTTGATCAATGCCGGGTGCTCTCTGCCGCGCTCGGCCCGCGCAGGCCATCCACGTTCGCGGCGTTGTTCCTGTGTGCTTGTCGCGTTGATAGATTGATGGCGCATCGGGCCATCATACTGTCAGGGCGCAGTGCCTAAGTGACAGCCAAATGGAAGTCCTTGTGCTGATTTCTTTCCCTTTCGTAGACGCGCCATATCCGTACGCACACAGGCGAGAAGCCATTCCTCTGCACGTTCGCAGGTTGCGAAAAGCGATTCAGCCGCTCTGATGAGCTCACCCGTCACGCTCGCATCCACACCAATCACACCAATCAGCATGCGCCCGCGGCGGCGGCAAAGGGCAAAGCGCGAGCCAAAGCCCCCGCGCGCCGTGCAATTGCTGCCAAACGCGCCAGCTCTGAGGATGTCGATATGAATGACGCGGATGCCGATGCCGAGAGCAATTCCTCTGATTCCGACTCCGAGGATGACCGTCCGACCATCGCCCGCAAGATTAATCGACGACGCCCTAGCGGTGCAACCGAGCATGATCATTCCAATCCTCGCGACCGCCGCAAAAAGGCGCGCAGCCGCGCAGGAAGCGATGCTGATGACGTGCGTGAATTATGTTTGTTGCAACGAGTTATTCCTAACAGTTCATCCACGGATTAGGATCACGTTCGGCCGCTACAGCAGCAGCCTGTCTTTGGATCTGCGTTTGGCGGAGCCGCGCCGGGCTTTGGCTATTCTGGGTATCCGCCCGCGCCGCCGTATATCCCAGGCCAGGATAGCACATTGGCAGCGCTTTCTTCGCTCGCGACAACGGAGCTTCACGCTATAGAGCGTGAAGAGGCTCTGCGTCGTGCCGAGTACGAAGTTCGCCATAACGCTGCCTTAGCACGCCAGCGCCATGCCGAAATCCTTGCTTCGTATGGTCGTCGTGCACGTAGTGCTGCCACATCGCCTGTTGGCACGCCATACCTCGCTGGCCCCACGGGTTCGTCCTACTTCGACCTTTCCTTGCCCGAGGGCGGCCATGCTGTTGATGGATCGCGGCACCCACCACACGCCCACGGTCACTCGCATCCCTATGCGACCCCCGCATACGGCGCTGGTCATCGGCCGCGTAGTGTCCATGAGGATTATGCGCCCCGCGATGAACCTACCAGTGGCGCCAGCCTTCCACGGCCTCGTAGTCTACACGACTTGGCACCTTCGACAAACCCACCCTCCGCTGCATTCACCCATAGCCGTAGCCATCATGCACTGAGCAGTCTCGCGTCAGCTTCCGCCAGTCACGGACACTCGCATGGCTCCGGTTATCCTGGCCACTCGCCTATCTCATCGACATTTCCGGCGCATACTCACTCGCCCGAGTCGGAGCGTGCATTCGCTCGCTCTGCACGCACTGCGCCGACATCGCCTTACTTCTCCGGTCTCGCTCTAGCTAGTCTCGCGATTCACAGCGGGGCGCCGAGCCGTGCACCTTCGCCCGGCCCGCTTCTTCCACCGCCGCACGATGGCTCGAACATCGGGTCGAGTATGGGCATGGGCATCCAGCACGCGTATTCACACTCGCGCAGTGGCGCACCACCTTCTCTGCCGCAGCCTCATGAGTCTCATCCCGTGCAGACGCCGCAGTTGTCATCGGGACCCAGTAGCTCAGGCAGCAGCCCAAGCCTACCGCATCTTTCAAGACCTGCGTCGCCTCCGGGGGCACACAGTGCGCCGGCGGGTGTATCCGTCGGGCTCAGTGCGGGCGCGCAGAAGCACCTGGCACATGGTGTGCGAGCTGCGTTCGGGATGACGCCCATACACGGACCTGGTGTTGCACCTCACCATGCTACGATGTCTGGTCTGCACTCCGCGCCTGCGAACATCGGGCCTGCGGCCGGGGGAAGCCAGAGTAGACGTAGTAGCATACCTGGGAGCAGGGCGGGCAGCCCACCGATCAGGCTAGCGCCGTTGCATCTCATGGACCATGGCGAGAATGGCACGGATACGGCCGGCGAGGCTCGACTTCCGGGTCTTAGTGAGCTCGTCGGTCGCTAAACGTGAACGTGAACGCAAGAGAAATATGTGTTGAAGTATTTATCACCTGCTCCTTTCCGCTTCCCCACAGACGCTGAACCCATTTCGGTGTCGTTCTATCCCCATCACGACTATTTGCACACACACACCGCTCCATAGAAACACACTACGGACTTTTGACCGCGCCTAATTGCCAGCCACCAACGACTGGGTTGTACTTTCATGCACGCGCGACCACGATTCCTGGCTCCATTCCCCGGACTTGCTTTGTCTGCTTTCCCGGCTCCTTCGATGTTCATCCGGTTTTTCGTTTTGTTCATGGTTCGATAGAAGATACGTTGGTCCTGCTTGTTTGCTTAGTAGTTACATCACGCCCCAGCTCCCAGTCTCAAATAGAAAATAGATACATCGCTGTCTCGTTCGTTCTCATCATCGATTTGGTCCTCAACTTGTATACAAGCCGGTTATGCTTCTGTGACCAAATCATATTCATCCTCATCCCTCCGCCTTTCGTTGCGTCCTTACTTCATTATGAAGAGCATACGTCGAGGGGTAGAAATCACGGAACTGGACTGGGCACCGCTCATTATTCCTCGTCAATCCAGAACCGGGAAGCCATCTTATAATAGTCGACAATGTACACGCGACACCATCGGCATAAATAGATGCCTTGGTATCGAAACAGGTTATTCTGCGAAGTAGAGGCCCGAGGAAAGGCAGGTACTCGTGATGATGGTTGTTGGAGTGTGGGTAACGAAGGCGCAGGTGCGGCGTGGATGTCGCGCGCGCAACATCCGGACTTGGCGCATACCATCACCACCGTCTCAGCGCCCACATTGCAAAGCATTTTACTCATCCTAAGAACCGAGCAGCAGAGAGCCTCATCTATCGACAAGTGACTGAAGATACACCTTTAGGCCGCAGCAAGGTCGCAAGGGCGGTTCCGCGCGAAAATCAGAGGCCTCTCTCAAATTTACTCGACTATCGAGAATACTCTCCACCGAGAATCGAAGAATGGGCAAGAATTCTGCGCAGACCCGACCTGATACAACGTCGTTCCGGCTGTCTGCGCGACGCCTGCTATGCGGCTCTTTGCTAGTTTTGCTAGGCGCAGCCATTCATCTAAGGTCGTTTGGATCGGCCTTGACGCCTCTACAACTGGATATCTTCAGGAGTCAGCTCACGGCCCAGCTTTGTCCTCAAGCTACAGCACTCTTTCCAACGCGTCACCGGGAGGTATGGAAGACGATGGATCATGTTTTGAGCGATACGGCTTTCAAAGAGGCGGTCGTTGAATGGCTTGCTGGCGCTATCCGTGTCCCGTAGGCTTTCCACGCAATCCCTCTTACAGAGGTTGTGACATGCATCTCACAGGACCGAAGTCTTCGACGATATGGGAGCAATTGGTGCAGATGAGCGTTGGCTGGTGTTCAAACCCTTCCACGATTACCTTCAGCAAGCCTTTCCTAATGTGTACGTGCTTCACATCCGACCAGTCGTTAAAAGGCTCACATTTTCAGCAACAAGCACCTTGACGTTACCATTGTCAATACATACGGCCTCATATATGAGTGGAAGGGAACGAATCTGTCTCTAAAGCCATTACTTCTCACCGCACACCAAGGTCGCATACACCGCATCTTGCACTGGCACTGATGTATGCTAATGTACCTAACTAGATGTCGTACCTGTCGAGCAAAGCTCGTTGAAGGACTGGACCTTCCCACCATTCTCTGGGCATTTTGACGGTATGTTATGCTGGTCGATGATTCGCACGACGCTGACAGTCTTTGTGAAGGTGATAGTATCTGGGGCCGTGGCTCTCTGGACGATAAAAACGGCCTGATCGGCGCCATGTGAGTCTCATAAGCTCTACCATCTGTGTGCATCAGCTACAACTGAGAGTTAGGATCGCCATCGAAGAGCTCATCAAGACTGGCTTCAAGCCTACACGCTCAGTCGTCCTGGCATTCGGCTTCGATGAGGAAATAAGCACCGGTCAGGTATGGTACAAAGAATAAATGTCGCCCTGGCTTCGAGACCTTCTGATGATCTGAAAAGGGTGCACCGTCACTGGCAATAACTTTGGAACGCATGTATGGCCATCATGGATATGCCATGATAGTCGATGAGGGCGGTAAGCTCGCTTAATGTACGTTCTGGTAGTCCTTGACTGACACAATCTTGTAGATCCTTTCAGTGAACAATTTGGTTCCATATTTGCTACCCCCGCGGTGGCAGAGAAGGGTTATGCGGACGTTCGCATCACAGTCAATACCCCAGGCGGACATTCCAGTCTTCCGCCTGATCACACCGTAGGCACATTGTCGCCAGCTACTTCTCTTCGAGTCTGATCAAGATTACATCAGGCCATAGGGGTCCTCTCCCGCCTGCTAGTTCACTTGGAGAATGAGCCCGTACCCGCAAAGTTGAATCGCGACACTCCACTGTACGGGGCGTTGCAGTGCTACGCTGCACACGGGAGCGAACTTCCGACCGGTCTTGCTCACGCCGTACACAAGTCAACGACGTCGGACCGACATCTCAAGCGGGCTCAAGATATCGTCTTCCAAGACCCTTACTGGAGGAGTTTAGCATCGACTACGCAAGCAATTGATCTTGTACAAGGCGGCCACAAGGCGAACGCGTTGCCAGAGTCTGCTTGGGCCATTGTCAATCACCGTATCGCAACGGATAGGTGTGTAGACACGGTGCGATCTCACTGTACAAGTACTGACTTAGCATGTTAGCTCCGGTTCGCGAACTCACGAAGAAGACACTGCGCGATTATTGGACCTAGCCGAAGCATTCAACTTGTCTGTACAAGCCTTTGGGGTGCAACTCTCTTCTGAAGGTCGCCCGGTGGCAGGATCGCTTGTGCTAGCAGATGCATGGGGCGGTGCGCCCCTTGAGCCTGCACCCATTACAAGGACGGATCCAGATGCAGAACCGTTTGAAGTCCTCAGTGGGACGATCAGAGCAGTGTATAGCTCGCATCGTGATCAAGAATCGGCGCATTCGGGGATTGTCGTAGCGCCTGGTATCCTGGGAGGCAACACAGGTAAGCCGAGTTGGAAGTTTACTCTAGTAAGTGCTTGAGCATCCCGAGGCTAAAGATATGCTTCGCAGACACGGCCTCCTACTGGAACCTTTCGAGCGCGATCTTTCGGTATAATCATCACGGTCCCAGTACAATTTCTGGCCTGCACACAGTGAATGAGCGTTAGTGCAATATCATTGTCAACACTGAATGAGGCAGATATTAATATATGCGCAGATATCTTGCTCAGCGACTTCTTGGAGATGATCCGTTTCTTTACTATGCTCGTACTCAACGTTGACGAGAGTACTCTATAGAAAGTTATCTTACAGCTACTTACTCGACTGTGTACACTACAAACGAAACATGCTTACCGTGCTAGTCGAATTATAAACTCGGGCGTCACGGCGTGTTATTATTCGTACATGCTCTCGACATATGTGATAAGTACTATGTACCTGTCGTACCAAGCATACACCATATTACCTCGATAGGCTTTGAGCCGGTGACTCCGCCAGAAAAAAATGATTCGACCCAGGCTCGAACTGAGGACCTTCTGTGTGTTAGACAGATGCGATAACCAACTACGCCATCGAACCGTGCTGAATGAGTGCCTAACAGCTGGTATGATCAGAGAAGGTCAAGAGAATGGACATGAAGCCGCCCACCGACGAGTCGGCTCGAAGTCGAGAAGCACCATACAACGCCTCCAGCTGGCGATTCTCACCGATCGGTTCTGCAAGCTCGACCGGCGGCGCTCTACTGTCTGCTTGGGTTGGTCAGATGGGCGGCTCACCTTCTGACAGGCGGGCACACAGGGTTACCCTAACATCAACCTCGGGCTTTGTCAACGCTGACGCTTGCCCGGTGTCATGTCCATGGAGGAATCAAATTACGCCTTCGGTCTCCCGCTCTTGTTCGCAATGCTCTCTGACTGCTCTCAGAGAAGAGCATCCCTGAGATCAGCCAACCCATAGCTTGACCGAAACTCTCAAAAGCTGGCTGTCCCGCTACGCGACAGGCCTTCCGCCTTCTTCCTCACCAGCCTTGTTCTTATACTCGCCTTCCACGCCACTATGTCCTCAGCGCTTCAGGGATGGCATCCAGGAGAATTAGCTCTGCAGCTGAAGCTTGGGTTTGCTGGGCCTATGACCTACGTCTGGTCGATGATTGAAGACGAGCTGCGAGAGCAGCATCAAGTCTTTCATACCACGCGCTTACCGTTCATACCGTTGACTACGATCGACTCGGATGGACGTCCATGGGCGTGCATGCTTGCTGGAGCTCATGGCGAACCTGGTTTTGTGACCAGTCCGAACGTGCACGCTCTGCGCATCCAAGCGCACACTTGGGACGGCGATCCTCTCGTCGAGAACCTGAGCGCCTGGCACAACGCATCGCAGCGCGATCGCTTCTTAGTGGCCGGTTTAGGCATCGAGTTGCCGACGCGCCGCAGAAACAAGTTTGCTGGGTCCCTCAATCCAGTAAAGACCACGAAAACAGGGGAGCACGAGTATGACCTGTATCTAGACGTGAATCAAGCTTTAGGGTATGTTTGAACTTTGCGTCGCAGCCATTACAAGCAACACTGACACTTCATGCTCTAGGAACTGTCCCAAATACATCAATGTCCGCGAGTTTGTGCCGCATCCGGACACGCATCCCTCTGTAGTACATCGCGTGCACCATATGGACCCAGGCATGCGGCTTCCGGACGAAGTTGTCGACTTCATTCACCAGTCCGACCAACATTTCCTCGCTACGATATACAGAGCACAAGCCAAAGACTCCTTGCAATTCCCTTCGCATGCCGGGATGAACCATCGTGGTGGTCTACCCGGTTTCGTTCGTGTACGCCCTTCCGATGGACGGTCTATCGTCATCCCCGACTACTCCGGCAACCGCTTTATGCAGTCTCTAGGAAACATCGAGTCAACGCCTCTGGCTGGGTTGATGTTCTGTTCCTTCACCACTGGCGATATCCTGTACATCACCGGCAGTGCCACTACTCTTCTGGGCGAGCAATCGTTTGAGATCATGCCACGCCAACCAGTGGTCACTGTCGTCGACCCGACGGGCTTCGTCTTCGTGCGAGATGCGCTGCCTGTTCGTCAAGCGCCTGGTTCGAAGGTCATACCGAGCCCTTACAGCCCGCCTATCAAGTTGCTTAAGGAGGAGAGGACCGGCGAGGCGTTCGATAGCGGTCTGATCAAGGCGCGCATCTCGAAGGTGGCGATTCATACGCACGACCTTGCCACGTTCTGGTTCGACACAGCGCCGGGCGCACTCAAGTGCCGTCCAGGCCAGGCCGTAGCCCTCGACTTCTCCGAGCTGCTAGGGAAGCCCGAGTACGCGCACATGGCACCGTTGGCACCAAGCTCGCTTAACGACGACCGCGTACGGACATGGACGGTGTCTAGCGCCGGAGTGGACGAGAACGGCCGCTTCGCGATGACGATGCGCGAGAAGCAGGGCGGGATGGTCACCGGCTGGCTCTTCTCCGTCATACGAAAGATCGACGAGAAGCGCCCCGAGGTGCTGGACGATATGACCCCGCTGGCGGTTGATGTTGGAGTTGTTGGCGTCGATGGAGAGTTTGTTCTACCCGAGCATGACCCGAAGGTGTTATTCATCGCGGGTGGCATCGGCGTCACGCCCTTCATGAGCATGCTGTCTGCTCTCTCCGCGCGAGGGCCGAGCGCTACGGGTGACGTTGTGCTCACACTCGCGACCAGAGAGCCTCTCGTGATGCTGAAGCTCGTCCGTGCGTCCTTAACAGATATCGTCCCACCTGGCGTGCGCGTGCACCTGGACATCTTTACCAACGCGAAGGTGCCCGCGCTGGCGGAACACGAATCCGCCTACGGCCCTGGACTCAGCGTAACCTACCACAAGGGCCGTGTTCCGCGGGAGTACTGGAAGGACGTATCGAGCGAGCGCGAGGTCATGATCTGCGGGCCGGGCGGGTTCGCGGACGATGCCGTCGATGGTTTGCGGGCTGCTGGTGTCCCCAACAATAAGATCCTTCGTGAGGGCTTCGCGTACTGAGGCAACACCTTGTTGCTTGTACATTATATGCTTTAGTTTGTATGTGTGCCACCGCTCGTGTATTTTTACGACATTTAATTCAAGTTTCCTCACAACTATCTTCTGTAATGCAGTTGCAGGAAAGCTACTCGAAGGGCGTTGACTCTCCCGCAATGCAGACGAACACCAGGCAAAGTGATACAGTCACAAAATCCTCTTCATATCACGCAACGCAATTGCTACGGTCTACTAAGAGGCGCACAACAGGTATCATAAGCGCGATGTAACAAATGTCCGACTCGGAGTCAAGAAAGAAATGTCCAATTGAAGCAGGCGGATAGCCAAGTGAGGTCCGACACACTCAAACATCTAGACCAGCTTCCTTAGCACAGTGAAAGGAGATGATCAATACCACTAGGGGACATACCAATAACAAGACGAAGCGCCTTGACTTCGCTGCATCCCTCGCCAGCGCCAAGCAGCTCCTCAACATGCGCGACCTCACCAAGACGACGACCGCACGGCGCCTCCCAGTACACGCACGAGCGAACGTGCGCAGGGAGGTACCCCTGCGCAAAGACATAGTTGGTGATATGCGCCAGACGGTCGTGGCAGACCGAGTGGTGAAGCGCGTCGAGCTTGATGCGCTGCGTCGCGTTGTGCGCGCGGGCGCTGTGGGTGTAGACGTAGCGGACCCAGAGGGTGGTCGGGACGTCGGCTACAATAATGTACATGAGCGAATGTTGATATGTCAAGGACATATTGGAACGTACCGATGACGAGTTTCAGCGCATGCTCGGGGCAATGGCCAGCGCCGGACGCCAGAATATCCTGAAGGTCGTGGCTGGCAGGCACGCGGGTGCCGTCGAGCCTCTCCCACCAGGTCATAGTCCTGTAGCGAGCCTCCAGGAAGCCTTGTGCGAAGACATGATCAAGCACGTCCTCAAGGTCTTGCAGACGACCTCCGGCATGCTCGAGCTCAATGAGCTGAGCCGTAGCGGGCTTAGCGGCGCGGGACGCCTGGTGGTAGATGATCCAGAACTCGTGCGCGTGCGGCATTGTGGATGTAGAAAAGGTAGAGAGCGTAGGTGACGAGAGGAAAGGTGACGACGTGTCGGAGATGGTGAGGTGGCTGGGAAGGCCGGACAGAGTGGAGCTCGGGCTAGAGGACGCTATGGTGGGCGACTGGAGAGCTGGAAACTAGTGCGCTGGCACTTATATATGCGCATTAAAGTACTCCCCTTGAAGCCCCTTGAGCGCGTCAAGATCTTGCTTAAACTGTGAGGATCTCGCTTAACGACGTTATGAAACACTCCCGATGATGATAGAGGGCAGGCATTGGTCCGGCATTGTAAGCTTGTTGGGCGCCGGGGGTTATTGCTATAAATTGCCCTGAGGGTCTGGACGGAGAAGTGCCAAGTGAGGGGCTGCGGAAGCCGTTATGGGACCATCCATACCGCGGACCTCCATGAGTAGTAAGCCAGTGAGTACGTTGTGCTCGAAGAGAGCATAGAGTCTGAGTTGCGAAGGATTAGTTTTAGTTACCATGGGTGGAGCATACAACATAAGATAGTGGGAGCCTCATGCCCGCGTGTAGAGTAAGCTCGTACGTCGATCTCGCAGATCCCGCAAAAGGGCGAAAAGCACGAGTCTCCAGGACGTCTGTATTACAATGTATTAGTTTTTGGTATCAACAATGAAGCGTGCGTGCAATGCAAGAGATGCAAGAAGGAAACCCTATGCGTGCAATAATCCCAGTCCGAGTCCGTCCGAATATCCAACGCCCTCCCCGGCCTCCAACGCGTCCAGACAGCGCCGTCGGCGTCCACGTTACACAGCCATCCCAAACGCCGCAGCGCTCTCGCCCGACGTCCTCCTCGACCCACCCTCATCACTCAACACGCTCCCCGCCGCCTTCGGCGAAGCCGTCAACGCTCCCTCCATCAAACTGACATTCGAATTTGAATGGGCCGCCCCATTGCCACCATATTCGCTACCCCCTCCCACACTCGACGGTGGTCTCGGCGAAGTACTCGACATCCTAAAGCTGCGCGCGCGGGGTGTAGTTCCAGCTGGCGCACCGGGACTCGTAGGCCTCACATTCCTCAACGCGTCCAGACTTGGATCGTTGAGCACGCTCCCATGCGTCGACATTCTGAAGCTCCGCAATTTAGATCCTCCTCCTGCGTTCGGCGGCGAACTCAAGCGTGAAGGTGTAGCAGGTGCAGGCGCAGGCGTAGGCTGTGCAATAGTAGCCGTCGACGGTCCAGCATCGGGATTAGGTGACGGAGGGACAGTCCCAGAAGGCGAAACAGGCCCACGTTGCCTCGCGAAAAACGACCCGATACCCGCTCCCCACGTACTCAACCTCTCCCCCGCAGTCGACACGCTCGCCTTCAGATCCGGACTCAACGGCGCAGCCGGTATGGATGCGGACGGAGCACCTTCGGCTTCGCTCTTCGATATCACCTCGATGTTGGATATGCTGGCAGCGCTCGAGGCAGGTGTACTCGCCGGCGGGCTCGTTGCAGCTTGACTCGGTTTTGGAGCGCCAGGCGCGGGTTGTTGTGGCGGTACTTCGCCCGGCGGTGTACGTTGTGCGGCAGACGCAGCCCATCGTCCACGCACGCCCTCGACTGCACTGAAGAAGTTCTTGCTCCCCGCTGCTAAGGTCCGACTCACGGCCTCACGCGCAGGCGCGAGCTGTTGATCAAGCTTCAACTCCTGTATACCCTCCGATAGCCTTAGACCGATATCGGATATCGCGCTGGGTTTCTCGCCGCATGGATGTCTGTTCAGATAGGTCAGGTTGGGATGCAGACAGAAAAAAAAAACGTTGCGAAGGCGTACCGAGGCTCGACAATGTCAAAGAGCATAGGGTCCGTCACGCGTTGCCAAACGTCGTACGCGTTCGTCCGCTTGAATTCGGCGATCCATAAAGGGTTAAAGTCGATCTGTGCGTTCGCGTCGCCTATCCCAACACATCATCAGCATCAATCTCCCGGGTCAGAGGAAGAATGGGATAACATACCGGCATCGGCAATGATCACGCCTCCAGCTTGACCCTTTGCCAGGAAATCGCCGAATTTGACGGATGAAAGGGCAGCTTGGATGTACTCCTCGAACTTCTGCCTCAGATAATCGTCGCTGCCTTTAAACCTCCTTCCACGCCTCAATCTCAACCTTCCAAGTTTAAACCGACAAAAGACACTTACTGCATCCCCTTCCCCACCCCATTGACCACCTCCGGCTCAGTCACATCCCTAACGACATCATCGATCCACTTCCTATCCGCCGCCGTCATCATACACATCCTCTCGACCTTCGGATCCCTAAATTCGATAGTTCCGGTCTCGATGTTGACGAGCAACTCGATGTCTTTGGATTGTGTTACGATGGAGTTTGTGCTGCCGCAGAGGTAGGATTGGGTTTGAGTCTTGATCAGGTCGAGTTGTTGCAGGGGGAGGTAGGGCTGGAAGAACGCGTTCTATACAACAGAATCAGCTTTCGTAGTCCCATCTCAGCTCTGGTGGGTATCTACCTTTCCGAACAGATCCAACGGGAACCCGACGAACTGCAGCATACTCTTCCGATCGCTCGTCTTCAAACTCGATGGTGGACCTGAGAGTGTAGACGCTCTCGAAGCGAGTGGCGGTGAGCCGGAGTCTTCGAGCGTTTGAAGGAGGCCCGGGAAGAGGGATACGAGGGAGTATTGATATGTGCAGAGCTTTTCGACTGGATGGCCGTAAAACATGATCTATTAACCACTGATCAATATCACGGCGTCAGAGATACGTCGGTACTACAGACCTTTCGTTGGAGCATTAGCGCTTTGACAAGAACCAGAGTTCGATGTCTGAATTGGCGAACGAGTTCTTGTAAGTTCGTACCTACGAGACATGAGTTTGGACATGGGACGTTTATTGTGCATTTGCATACCCATATACAGACCGCTCTCAGTGAGCTGAGATCGTAATGAAGGCTCGAGCGACTCGTGGAATGCGGAAAGTATACTCTTGTCAGTAAAGTCTCTGAACACAAATACCGATGAGCCGTGATTCAATACCATATAACTGAACTTACTTCTGCTCGAACAGCGCTTCCGTGATAACTCCCAGCCGATCTCTACATCAAAACGCTTCAGCTTCGAAGCGCCCGCGCGTTGATCGATGTGGCACACACCGTATAGGCCCGAACACCGGCTTACTGGCCAGCACAACGACAGCCTTCTGCACCGTACTCCTCGTCATATCTGGTTCCTTCACCAGCAGCGCGCTCGTCGCGATCTGCCTGTTACAGGAGATGCCGAATATGGTGGTGGGCGTGGGCGAGACGGGCACGAGATGGAAGTACGAGTAGTCTTCGGAGCTCTGGCTGAGGTCAGACAGGGTGTTTGTCATATATATCATCGAAAGGACTTACTAAATGGGCACCGTCGGGTAAAGCCAGGAAGGGCAAGATCTTGGCTATCTCTTCGTCCTCGAACACGTCTCCTTCCGAGAACTCGATCCTCGGTCCGACCTGCACTCCCATAAGTGTTTATATTTCACGAGACTGGTATAGGTACAGACAAGGTGATTGAAATCCACCAGCGCAATCCCGAGTACGATCGGGCCGTCATGTGCCCCGGGCAACATGCTCTCCGGCCTCGCCTTTCTCGACCTCGAGCTCCCACTCGTCGCAAAGCTCTGCACGCTCTCCCTCGACGACGCAGCCTGCAGAGGTGGCGGCGGATATGTGACCGTAGCAGCGCTGTCCGACGGCTCCAACATATCCTTTGCGTCCGCGCCGTAGGTGGACGGTTCGGGCGAGGTGACGGAGCTGGTGTGTGTGTCGGGTATACTCGCGCCGTCGTCGGCCGTAGACACAGTATTCGTATCCGCATGCTCCAGTCCGCCGTACGGATCCACGTGGTCGAATGCAGATGGCCGACGCGAGTGAGAGGGCGAAGAGAGCGAGATGGAGCGTGCAGAGGCCGTATCGGCGTCGTCGTCCAATGCTGCACGCGGATCGTGGTCGTCATCGTCCATGGCATTCATCAAAAAGGGAGAGTCGTTGTCTAGGTCGTGTTCCATGTTGAGGTTGTTGTCGTGGCCGTCGTTGGGCAGGTTGCTGTTTGTCCAGATGCTCGATGCGCGCGCAGTAACGCGCGTTGAAGCGCGCACACGTGCCTTGCCACTTGCACTCATCACGACGCGTCGAGCGGTCGCGCGCGGCCTCGGAGTTAGAGCAAGAAGAGCTACGCATTACATTTAAACATGTACATTAGAAGTGTCCGAGACGGTCGTAAAGCAGTAAAGTGTGGTAGTATAAAGGATTCAGGCAGCGACTGTCACTACTTCTGTGCCACATTTACAGTAGCGTTAACAACCTCAAACAGCACCTGCGGGCTCGCCTACGTGTCATCCCAAAGTAAGATCAAGCTGAATCGCGTGCAAAGAAGTCAATGTACGTACCCCAAGCAGCGCAAAATACACAACGCTCAGCACAGCCTTCTGTCCCGCGAGCGCCTCGGGGATATCAACGGTGAAGTTCTGTTGTATCCCGTAGTTCCCGTTGTATGGCGGTGTCGGGTATTGCGGGTTGAACGGCCCGACATACAGTGTTGTGCCGAGATGAGATGCGGGGTCATCGCAAGTGCCGTCTGGGTGGCAGGGGGCGATGGATATGACGAGGTCTATTTCGCGAGAGCCTGTGGTGCTAGACTACAACGTTCGTGAGCATAAGATGCGCGGCGCAGAAAAAGGTGAAGCTTTGCGTACCTGACGGTTGACCTGTACAGTTTGACTTCCGGTAGAGATTGTGCTACCGGCGGCAGGATAGTAAATGGAAGCTTGTTGGGCCAGAGCACTGGCGAAGAGAGCAGCAAAAGCCAAAAGCTTCATCATTTTGAGAGGCGTGTAATTGGTAGACAGGAAAGTTTGTGAGGGAAGTTAGGGGAGAGGTACGACATGAGAGCATTATATAGTTCTTGACAGTATAGCTTCGGGAGGTAGATGAAAAGCGGGAGGACCATGCCCGTCGCCCGCCGTGTCGGCCAGCCTGAATGCTCCGTTATGAATCGGCGCGCCAGCCGCGAGCTGACACCCCCTGCACTCTAGCCCGCAGAATGAAGTCTCGAACGCATACACTGGGAACAGGTCGCATTCATACGGGACTCGGAGCGCTCAGAGGCAGTACGAAGCATGTTCTCAAGCGGCTTAACGTAGCCGAGTCTGTCCTTCAGTCCATGGCTCGCGCGTAGGATTCGGAGGGCCAGAGCGCGTCAGTGGCGCTTGTGCGAGCGTCATGAGTGTATGTGGACTCTACATACACCTTCCATGTGACAACCGGTGCATATTGGTCGTGAACCTGGAGAAGACGAGGCGAATCCCGCCGCTATGCGTGGGTAATGTGGCCGGGTCGCGGTCCGCTCAGCCGATGGTATCTCTTTTTTTTTTGGGAACGCTCCTGCTTCTGGAGGGACCGACCACAACCCTCAGTTGAGGGCTTGTTCGGTACGTTAGGCCACTTGAGGCGAGAAAGGTAGTACCCTTCCAGTAGTCGAGTTCAGCCGATGGTATCTCGCCTCTGGACGGTTTGGGGTATGTCGTCGGATTTCAGCAGTGGAGAGAACGTGTAATGTGTATATTTCATGGGCACATACAGGATATGCTATAATCAAGACGTGACGACCGATGCTGATGGAAGCATATTCATCGCGTCGTGAACTTGTTGGACCTGCTCCTCGCGTGATGCCGCGGGTTGAGTGCACTTTACGGATATCCAAACTATGCTCGGCCGAAGTCGCTCAACATCTGCACATCGTACCAGCGTATCGTGATAGCTTCGGCAAAGATAGCCTCGACTTGTCGTTCCTGCTCTGCCCACTCTGATCTCGGCACAGCGAGCATGCGGTATATGTGTAATGTACGCATCCTGCCTCGATGCGCGATTTTGTGTGCAATCCAAGGCCACGAATGCCTCCACTTCCAGTCCCATTCGACCGATAAAACCTCCAGCTTAGGAAGCAACGACGAGCTGCTGAGTAGTAGGGTTAAAGGATCTGGTCGGCCGCCGGGGTGGTGCTCGTAGCTCGCGAGATGCAAGAAGCGAACTTCCGGCAGAGACCTCCAGATCGCCTCTGTGTCGTCCACTTCCCGCGGTTGACGGAATTCCAGGTGTAGTACCGTGACGCGTCGATAGTCCATGCAGCCCAGTAGCAGTCCGATCTGCGACAAGCCGGAGTTTGTCCCGCTACTAAGCTCGAATTTGGCCGTCATGCCATAGAGAGGCGTCTTTTCGACGTGGCTCGGGGTACCATCATAATGAGCGCCCTCATACAACTCTATCTTGCAACCCAAGTCATGGTCCGTATCGTCGCTGAGCAGAAGTCCCAAGTAGCCATCGTTGCTTACAACTTGACTCAGACCGGCATAAAAGACCGGCACCACGGCTTCTAGGAAGTGCACGGGCTCGTACGGAAGATCGATGATCAAGTTTGCAGTGCGTGGAACGACGACAGCGTCGTAAAGGAAAGACATTGTTTCCAGAATAGGCGCCTCTATGAATAGGGATCGTAAATTCGGTAGATGTACGGCGGTAAAAGTTGGCGAGGCGATGCTTCCAGGTGCTGCGAAGAGGCAGTTTTGCAGATGCAAGCGAGATAGGGTCTGGCTGCTGAGTCCGAGCATGTCCACGAGCAGTGGAATCGGCACATAAATCTTGGCGAAATCCCCAATGAGCTCGATATCAACAAGTCTCGACGAGTTCCATCTTAAGGAAATATCTTCCAGACGTATACTTTCCAATAGTGGAGAGTCTACTAAGGGTACGGAGTAGTGGTCACCGTCACGGTCATAGCTGATATTGGCGGATATGTCGAGTGAGGTTAAACGTGGGAACTTGAAGGTCTTGAAGAGGGAGATGCAGGGAAAGTTTGCACTGTTATGACGCCTAAAGGTGTCCTCGAATTGTATACGTTCAACCCGTTGCGCAAGTTTCTCATCTCTATGTAGCGCTGTAACGACGTGGGGGAGTCCTCCTTCTCGCAAGGTCGAGCAGAGGGTCACGAGCGATACCGGGACTGTGTTACCAGCCCAGTAGAGCATCCCTTCAAATGCAGGATTCGGTAGTGCCCCAATGTGACGAGCCCAAAAGGAGCGCAGACGGAACGCCAGATCCCGCCATTCGCCAGAGACATGTGCGACGAGTATGCAGCCCAAATGCCCAGGACCCGCTCCGAACACTGGCAGCATCCTATGCGACTTGTCAATCTCCGACTTCTCCACGTCGGCGATTGCAGTGCGAAGGTAGTACTGATCCATACCGTGACCACCGCAGGTGATTGGTGCACGGGGAGGCGCGATGTCGGCTAGCGCGAGGAAAATCATAGATAGTATCTCCTCGGGGAGAACTGATGTCGTTGGAAGAAGGGCATTCATCTGCCGGCCATGTAGCCCTTGACGAATGGCGGCACATCCGGCAGGGTCGTCTCGGAATTCACGGAGCAGACGGAAATGATGAGCTGAACCACGAGGGACGCTGGCGTGTGCTGCAACTATGCTCTCTAAGGTGGCTCCGCTGGGAGTGATTTCTTGTGGGCGTAGTTCGTAGTGCATAGATATCAAGGGTATCCAGCTTGAAGCTTGAAGCCAGCAACGAGCGGCAGGAAGGACTCGGCTGGTGGTGGTTGAAGACAAAGTTATAATTGCAGCCAGATCCGACTTACGTCTTGTCGGTCCGGCACATCCGGTCTTCCCATTCGGGGCCCGCCTTCGTCAGTCTCTCTTGTTACCCACCACCATCGATGTCAACTCTCAATTTATCCGCAGTTCTTAATGCATTGGGTCTTCACTTTCAACTGGAGGCTCGAATCCGCCAAAATTTTGCCAACGAGCAGTACATATCCTGCACCTGTTGTGGGGAGTTCTCCAATCAGTGGCAACCGGTTCGTCTCGTCCGCCCGCGCTTCTGTCCTCGGCTACCCAGAATCATTGGACCGTCAGCGTCAGTGACCGATACCAATTTCCAGGCTCTGTTGGACGTTGATAAACCTCGAAAAGGTGTTGCTGTCAGATCAAGACGAGCTAACCAGCTTCACAGCACCTACATGAGTACAAAAAGCCGTGAATATGAGGCTATACAATTGTTGGAAGTCCGCCCAGCCCTACCACAGTGCTGACTTCTATCAAGCTCAAAGTTCATGCAGGTTTTGCCCTTGGGTAAAACATTTCATTGCCTTGTACAATGTACAGCAACCTAGGGCCGTCACGCTATCCTATGACAGATACCAACCATTGTAATGCAGAAAACTCGACAGCAAGTACGCAAGACAGCGAAAGACCTTAGCGCGCCCGCGGCATCTAGCAATCACTACAGTAGTGCGTCGTCGACAAGCTGTGGGCCTATCTCTTCAACGCGCTCCTTGGGCATTAGGGTAACCCAGCGATTCTTGAGGATCTCGGGTCCGCGCTTGCCGAAATAGCGCTCGCTTTCGAAACCCCATTGGTCGCTGGCTCGTACCCAGTTTCCAAGGCCATCGACGTATTTGGCGATGTCCGCGTCAAGGTGATACGAGTGATACTTGGGCACATGATGATAGTAAAGCTCGAGGAACCGCGCCTCGAGACCGCGATGGTGGTTCTCGACCCCTACGTATACAAGGTCAGTTTCAATAGAGAATACTTACGCACACAAGGGAGCTTACAGTCCATAGCGCCCTGCACATCCGTTCGGTAATGGCGCATGACAGTGGTTATGATGTTGTGGTTGTCATCGCCGCGCGCTTGCTCAAGGTTGTAACTCGCGATATCCTGAGCAAGGCGACCTCAGAGACGCGTTCACACTCGCAGAACCGGGGGCTCACGCACATTGCCCAATATAATCATGTCAATACTAAGGATCTCCATCTCCTTGATCACAGGATGATCCGTGACTTCCTGCGGTAGATTCAAGTCGAGCTCGAGGATCGCGAAACTGGGTTTGGCGCCAATTGTATCACGCCTTACGGAGAAGTACTCGTCAACGGTCCGAATGAGCTTGTTCTGGCGGTCCTCAGCTTGCTGCACGACGGACTGGGTATACTGAGCATAGTAGTCAAGGAAGCGCTTCTGCGACCCCGGCGAGGCCGTTTTCATAGCCAGTTCCCAGAATCTAGAGATGTCAGACGAATAGTAACTGAGAGTCTGCGAGACTCACTGCCGAGTAACCTCGCCCCCGATCCATTCGTCTGCTGGACGTGTCTTATTTGGGTTGCGCAACGCGTCCATGATAACATCGGCCATTACTTGCACCTCATCCGGAGGTGCAACATCAGAGTATTCGTCGTAGTAGAAAAAGTGGTTCATCATGTCGCACCCTGTGCGTAGCCGCGCCGCATCATGGTTTGGGTATGCAAAAGACGCAAGCAAGTCTACGATGGCGGCTCGATAAGATACAGGAGGGGATGCAATAGGGAAAAAACGCACTGAAATCACATCGGTCGTAAGCATACTGTGCTTTTGGAGAGAATGCACCAAACGAGCGCGCCCAAGCAGCCGAAGCAGCTTTAACTTCGGGATAATGCTGGTTCAGGTGGCGCGGCCATGGCCATTTGACAAGGCAGTTGGGAATGCGGTACCGCTGGCGTTGAACAACCGTCATGGTGAGATGGGGACTAAAGGTGGTTCTGAGCATGCGGGTTTATGTATGCGAGCGCTCGGCATAGTGGGCGAGTACCAAGAATTCCACTGGATTGCGTTCGACCAAGCAACCGCTATTCGGACAACACTGTATGCACTATCCCTTGCGAAATGGGCGTCTGTCCCGAAGGCCCTTGGCATCTCCCGTGTGAAGAGGGACACCCTCACGTAAGGAATGACCATGTTAATTACCGCCGCATAAGAACCATCGCAAACTCGGATCATATGCATACGCGTTCGTAGGAAGCGACAGCGTTATGACCGGGCCAATCAGTAGGGTAACTTAGTAAATGCTTATGACGAGCGAGGAAGGATGCACTAATGCAGGCAGTAGATATTAAGCATCTCGAACAGCTATCTGAACCCTAGCTTAAGCATCATATATCAAGACCATGGCGTCGTTGTTGGTCAAGGCACCCATCTAATTTCTAATCCTTGTCGTCCCATAACTTCGAACGCCTCTCGATAGTGGTGTCGTTTTTCATCCCTGGGTACGGCGAAGCGGTCGTGGACGATCAAAGTGCGAATGGCTGGACGGAGCGCAAGGTCTGCGGATAAATTCCACCAGGAGAGGGTCCAAGTTGGATCATAAATAACGGAGAGGATTTCCAGACTTGGCAGGTGGTCAGGCGACGCACAGAGTATGGATACAGGACATAGATCCGTTCGATTGCCGGGTTGATGGAAGTTGTTTATGTGCAAGAATCGCACATTTGGGAGAGATTTCATAACCGCCACGGTTTCGATACAGAATTGCTGCTCGAACAGGAGCTCCAGCACGGTAATACGGTACCCATCCATGTAGTTTAGGATGTGCTCGAGCTCCGCGATGCCACTAGCAGAGCAACACTGGAGTGTGAGCTTCGGACGGCGACCGACCATAGGCGACACAGTTCCATCCGCCAGCCCATTTTCGGCCTCAACTCCCTCGAAGAAATCGATTGTACACTCATGGAGATTCCTCCGCGGCGTTTCCCGTTCATGGCGGCGTGGGTCCGACATGACAATACCAATGTCACTACTGGAGCTCACAAATGTCTCCCATGCAAATCGAAGGAGAGGTAGCAAGGGTGCCAACGTGGGTAGGGCGTGAGTGGTCGTGATGGTGCAAAAGGTGGTCTGACGAATGGCGATTCCCTGCAAAAGAAACAAGATACAGAAATCCACGGTACTGCCGAGCTTGAACTGATCCAGATGCGGCAGCAAAACGGGGGCTGCACCTTGCAATGCGTCTTTCGCAAGCTCTATGTCGGTATTCATGCAATTGTGAAGGCAGAGAGAGCTCAGAGTGTTCGCGCTGACCCTCAAGAGGTCCATGATCAAGAGCACTGGAATGTTCAGCAGAACAGCAGCCCCGGTAATGTCGAGTTCGACAAGAACAGACGAGGTCCAACGCAGGAAAAAGTCCTCGAAGCGTAGGTGCGATAGCTTCGGTGCGTCAATGGCAGGAAATGAATGATAGTCGAGGGCTGGACCATGGATAATATTGGCGAAGACCTCGAGTTTACGGAGATTAGTGAAGCTGCCGACCTTGGTTTGATCAAGGATCTGATTGAACGGGCAGGCCACCCTATCTTCCCTTTCTGTTCGTTCAAAGCGCATGCACTCAACACGCTGAGCCAGCCGAGTATCGTGACGCAGCGCTGCTGCCACTTCGTCTTCAGCTCCGGGTCGCATACTCGAACACAGAGTAGAAAGGGACACTGGACCGATGTCACCGGCCCAATATAACATGCCGTCGAAAGCGGGCCCGGGAAGAGTCCCTAGACATCGAGCCCACAAGGAGGGCATACGAAAGAGCAATGTACGCCATATCGCACAGACATGTCCGAGTTCGATCCATCCCAGGGTGCTGTGCCCGGCACCGAACGGAAGAAGCACACGGCCAGTAGGGTCCTTCTCCTTCTTCTCAGTGCCGCGAGCAAGGTTTGCTACGCTCGCAGCGTATCGCTTCATGCTCGAGTCGGAATAGAGCATGGGTCCGAGCGGTGGTGCGACGTCTGCGAATGCAGAGAATACCATCGAAAGAATATCTTCGGGTAACACGGATATGGCGGGGATAATCGTGTTCGCATCGCGAACAGAGAGCATTCCGTGCAATGAAGTGACAGAAGCAGGATCGCCCGCGAGCTCGCGAAGCAGAGCGAAGTGTGCGTCTGAGCCGCGAGCGATGTTGGGGAGTGTTTCGCAGATAGCGAGCAGCCTCGCTTCAGTAATCGGCGCTCCTCGGGGTGACTTCTTCCGCATCTATGCAGGTATGTCTAGAAGTAGAAGGTGAAGATAGCGGCGGTAATCGTGGTGGTGGTGAACGGATACTCGCATCTGCCTGCACAATTAGATGCTGCGCCCACCGGATCCCGGGCCGATTGAGAGGCGGGCGACTCGGAGATAGGCGCCTTTTACGCCAGTTAAAACAAGGCCCGGCATACGCGAGCTTCTTGATACCGATACAATTCACATGTGCGCGCTTGCGAGCAGGGGAGTCATATTCATTATAGGTTCAATCGAGATTGGTAAAGTGATACGTAAGTAGGTAATTACTATCTGGTTACCACTCAATATCAATTGGCGTAGCAGGAAACGGATGGAGTGAGATGAGGGAAGGTATCTCTAAGTTAACAGCCACCCGGACTCCATGGCAGGTCCTGGTCCTACAATTATGGACCTCGAGGGCCAAGGCACCCATCGGATCTCAAGTCCCTGGCGGCCCATGACTCCAAGTACTTGCCGGAAATGATGTTCCTTTGCGCCAATAGGGAAAGGGTAACCATCGCGGACAATGAGAGTACGTATAGACGGACGCTGTGCCAGGTAATGGGAGAACTCCGCCCAAGGGAGGGTCCAAGACGGATTGTAGGCAATAGAGAGCGTCTCCAGGTTCGGCAAGTAATCAAGCGAGTCGCAAAGTACGGGTATGGGTCCCCGAGAGTCGAGATCGGTGCACCGATAGTCGTTTATGTGCAAGTAGTGCACGTGCGGGAGAGAAGCCATGATCGTCGTGGTCTCGAAAGAGAATTGCCTCTTGAATAGCAGAGAAAGCATCGTGATACGGTAATTGTCCATGTACTTCAACAAGTGCGAGAGCGGAGCGATACCGCTAGCGGCGCAACATTGAAATGTCAGTTTCGGACGCTGAATGATGCGATCTCCGAACTGTACAGGCTCAAGCCCTTCCCAAAACCCGATCCGGCAGCCGTCAGAAGCGCCCCTAGTTGTCTCTCGATTGCTCAGTAACTGCGGGTCCATTATAATCAGGCTGATGTCGCGACTGGAGTCGAGAAATTTCTCCCAAGCGAATCGGAGAAGAGGAAGCGTTTGTCCGATGTGTGAGCCAGGCCTGTGAATGTGTAGGGTTAAACACGACTCTCGAGGGATTGCGACTGCGTGAGTAAGGAAGAACATGATGAAATCCGCGTCGTGGCAACCAAAAAGAAAATATTCCATGGCAGATAGCACCACGGGCGACGCTGGGGCATGTACAACGTGAGCCATATCTTCCCGGCTCGTATTCAGGCAGTTCGTGAGGTGGAGACAGCGTAACGAGCTGCTGCTAGCTCTTAGGAGGTCCATTAGCAACAGCGTTGGGATATACAGCTTCCCAGAGGGCGCTGAGATGTCAAGATTGACGAGCACGGACGAGTTCCACCGCAAAAAGAAATCCTCGAATCGTAATTGAGTCAGCGTTGGCGCATTGATGACAGGGAAAGAGTTGTAGTCGCTATTGGGGAGATATGCAACGTTGGCGCAGACATCCAAGATAGGAAGATTGGTGAATTGAGGGGTTTCGGCGCCATCAAGGATACTATTGAGGTCACAGCATGACCCAGATTCCCTTTGTGTCCTTTCGAGGCGCATGTGCGTTACGCGACGAGCCAACTGTGGGTGACCACGCAGCGCTGCAAGTAGTTCCTGTTCGGCTCCAGGTCGCATGCTGGAGCTCAGACTGCTAATGTGTACAGGTCGGTCACGAGACCAGTATAGCATTCCGTCAAACGCGGGACCAGGTAGCTTCCCTAGATGTCGGGCCCATAATGAAGGCATGCTAAACACTAGTTCGCGCCATGACGAGCAAACATGTCCGAGTAAAATCCATCCGAGCGTATTGGGACCTGCTCCGAACTGAACGAGTACACGACCGGTATATTCCTTCTCCCTTTTCTCTCTCCGGTAGACGGGGTCTAGCACGTTCGCGGCGTACTGACTTACGCTCAAGTCAGAGAACACCATAGGTCCACGCGGTGGTGCTACAACAGCCAACTCGCAGAATATCATCGACATGATTTCTTCGGGTAAGACGGATATGGCGGGCACTATCGCGTTGACGTTTTTGCCAGGGAGTGCCCGTTGCAGTGCAGTAATCGCATCGGGAGAGTCAGCGAGCTCGCGGAGGAGAGAGAAGTGAGCCGCTGAGCCGCGAATAATGTTGGGAAGTAGATGGAAGATGGCAAGCAACCTTTCCTCTGTGAGCGGAGGTCCTCTTCGGTTCGGTTTGGTACGATGCGGCGTGAATTTCTTGGTGGCAGGTGGATGCAAGACTCGGCCAATCATGTCTGAACAAGCATCCGACGTCACAACTGTCAAGGGTTGGTAGGTGGCGGGAAAAGGTAAACCGCCGAGCGGGCACTTCAACGTCGGTGACGGTCTGAGGTCGGAGAGTTGTACGAGCGGTGGTGGTGGCAGGCAAGAGTAGTATCGACATGTCGCCGCTTTCATTCAAGGAACCACCCGAAGTACCACAATGGCGAAACTCGACAGTGGTGGTGGTTACAGTCGAAGTCAACGCCGTGGGATTTCGGGCCGATGAGAGCGCGCGCTCGAGCTGCGGCTCTCATTAGTCTCCCAGACTAGGTATGTAGACTCAGCGTCGCAAGACTCCGCTTATGCTCTCATACTTTGTCTCGTAACGACACTGCTCTCGCATGGGTTTGGTGGGGGAGGCTTGCCATCTGGTTTCGAGGCTACGGCTCTCTGCAGTTTCAGCAATGTCCGCATCGCAGAGCATGCATGCTGCGTCGCAAAAAATTTAGGCGGCTGGCCACCGCTGGTTACACGTAACCAGCAGTGGCCAGCGGAGCCCCGTGGCCAGGGATACAACTGAGCCACCGACGTGACTTCATCGCGTCGCCAGCGTGTCGCCAGCGCGTCGCCAGCCGGTGGCCAACTCCAACGGCTCGTGGCCAGCGCTGGCCATCCGCCTAGGTCAACCTTTGTAGGCCTGTACGCTTCTCAAAAAATATGTTTGGGTACTCTATCTTTTCATACATGCCTCAGCATGCTCGAGGGTTGCTTGCGCGCGCGAAAAAAATTGGTATAAAAGCAGGTGTGGTTTGTCGTCTGAGCTGGCGACGTGCTGGCGACGTGCTGGCCATCGGCTGGCCACGCGACAACCACGGGATGGTCACGGGCTGTAGACACGATGCCATCCGGTGAGGACAATAACCGCGCTGGCCAGCCGAATCAGATTTTGCGACAATTTTTTTTGCATGTACAGAGCAGAGAATACCCCCACAGGATACAATTCCACAAACACAGTCGTACAGATCACATTCTATCATTACTACGTAATCTCAAAACCAAGCCCTCCATCCACTGCCAAACACTCAGAAGCAGCCCAAGTACACCCAAGCAACACCCAAGACGAGACCTAAGCAGTATGCGCCTGCGCCTCCCTCATAACCTCCATCAAATACGTCTGCTCATCCACACTCAACGCAGTAGTAGCAACAGCATAAAGCCCCGCGTTCCTCCCCTGCATCCCCTCCAACGCCTCCCTAAACCTAACATGCACATCCAGTCCCTCAAGCGGACTGATATACCCAAGCTCCTCCTCGAGCTCATCGTCCCCATCGCTATCGTCCTCAGCACTACTAACAGCCCCGCCCGATCCCTTCGCGGCAGCCTCCGCGCGCAAACGCTGGCCTTCTTGCGCGAGCATCTCAACGTACGCGCTATCCTCGTCCCAAACATCTCCATCTTCCTCCCCAGCGTCACCAAACACCATATCCTGCTCGCTCTCGTCGTCCTCCGAATACTCGTTCAAAGCATCCTGCGCAGCCTTACGACGCGCAAGCGCAGCCGGTAAACCACGGAACACGCGCAGAGCAGCCGCGACGATGCCCTGTAACCCGTCCGGCGTCTGCGAAGGCTCGAGCTCCATGAGTGCGCACAAAGCCGCGATCGAAAGCTTCTTATCATGCACACGCGGAAGACGGTCCTTGTCCCCTCCAATAAGCCCAAACCAGCGCTGCAAGAACGCCGACGCGCCACCGGGCGCACGCTGCTCGAGCAACTGGAGCGTCTGCGCGGGAGCGTACAAAACGGCGTTGATGAGCACCTCAAGCATGTGAAGCCTCAACGCGCCCGTCTGCGCCTTGTCGATGTTCTCGGCCGTGGAAGTGATGATCGGCGCGAGAATGTCGTCCACATGTCCGCGGAGGTTCAACAGTAACGATTCGGCGATCTTGCAGCCGTTGATCCTGTCGTTCTCGCCTAGCGCTTCGGACGATAAAGCGGTCTGGTAGATGTCGAGCATCATGTGGCGGTAGTCTGCGCGCGCTTTGAAGGCGTCGGAGCCGAAGGAGATGAAGTTGTCAAGCGCGGGGAGCATCTCGTCGAGGAAGTCGACGGCGTCGGTTTTGAAGAGGTTGTAGGTGAGCTCGAGAACGGGCCACATGCTGGGTGAGATGGCTTTGGTCTTGAAGGTCAGGCTGTCGACGAGGTCGTACACGTTGTCGAACAGGTCTGTCAAGTGATAGTCAGCATCTAGAATATAGCGAAAGAAAGAGTGGCATATACCGATGAGACGATTCTCCAGAGTGAACACGATGATAGGAATGACGACCTCCTGCACCTGAGCCAGCAACTCCGGGCTCGAATCCACAACCGACACAATAGTCCCGATAGTCTTCGAAACGCCCATCGCAGCGTACGTCTTATCCTCATCCTCGCTGATCCCAAAGTCCGCCGCATCCGGGTTCGGCGCCTCCGTCTCCTGACTGACACTCTCGCGCGCCAAACGCACATACGACTCGCAAAGCCGACTGGCGAGCGCGACGGCCACAGGCATAAGCTCCGTCTGGAACACCTCGACCATGTTCTCCATACTATTGTTCAAGAGATCCAGATCCGTCTCGTCGCTCAGCTTGAGCAGATCCAAGATGATCTTCTCGACCTGGGGCTGAACAGCGACCTGGACGCTCTCGTGCGCAGCGATCATCTCCGTCAGCGCCAACGCGCCCTGTACACGGACAGGCAGTTCAGTGTCCTGCATCGCGCCACCGCAGGCTTCGAATACGGCGCGGAGGTGGGCCTCGTTCGTCCATTTGATGTTGTTCACTTCGGCTACGCCTACGACTTCGGCGGCGATGTAGCGCATGTAGCCTTCCGGGGACTTGAACTCGGGGAGCACCTTTTGAACAATGACGGTTTCCATGCTGCCCTTGATCTCCGGGTGACGCAGGATAACGGGGCCGAGGATAGCGATCATGTTCAGAGCACCGAAGCGCTGCTGTGGAGAAGCGTTTCTGTAACGGTATCAACGTTATGCACAAGATAAGATAGGGGGTTAGGTACTGACCCGGAGAGAACTTGGTTCACAAAGTTCAGGATCGGAAGGAACGTTGTCTTTGAGCGGCTCTGCACGAGCTGAAGGACGAATGCAGTGGCAGCAGCGACGGGCGACGAGTATGACTCCCAGGCGTCAGTAGAGGTACGGATGAAGTCGACGGGGTCGAGGTCCCAGATGCTCTGCTTGTGCTCGGTAAAAGACAGATGCGGGAATGCGAAGCGCGAGACGAGCGTCTCAAAGTGCGGCTTGACCAGCGTCCATGTGGACTTGGGCTTCACACTTGATGAGCGTCAGTTTTGAACATGAATGTAGACGTAGGCATGCAACATACCACTCGGCGAAGAACTGGAAGATGTGGTACTGGCACTTGTTCGAGATCCAAGACTGACCGCTCACGTAGAGCTCGACCTGCTGCAAGTACACGTTGAAGATCTCCGGCGCAAAGTGTGTGACAAAGTGCTGCGCAAAGACACCGTAGTCGGCCTTGAGGGTGCTGGGCAACTGCGAGGGATTGCCGAACCTAAAGTAGTCCAACGTCAGACAGGCGTAATCGATACGCAGCTGGAGAAGACAGACCTGTGGAAGAGACGGCCGAGGGTGTTGTAAGCCCACTTCTTCGCCTTCCACCATTCACTGCGCTCGCGCTCATCCTCCGCATCCGGCACAGCGCCGGCGGGAATCTGGAGGTTCACGACCTGGAACAGCAGCGTTCCCCAGGGCTTCAAGCTCTCAGGGCTCTGCTGATGCGGCGAGAGATGAAGGGTAATGGAAGCGCGGTAAGTCTTGAGAATGTTGTGCAGGATCAGCGGGATCTCGTTCTCTGCGCCCGCAGGCGGCGAGGAAAGCAGACGCTGGGCGAGCACGACCAGGATGGGGAACATCTCGGCTGCGATGTTAGGGAGGATCTTTTGCTCAGATTGGCGGAAGCTGTCTGGGCGTAAGCATCAACCTATACGCGTATACGGATAGAGTTTACCGGAAAGCGCGGACCATCTCGAGGATGATGATGCTGCCGGCGACGACCTCGTGAATATTGTTGCTGGCGAGGAGCTGCTTTGACATGGGCACAAGCTCTGGCCATTTCTCGGGAAAGTCGTCGCTGATGACGGCCTTGAGCGTGGCGCCGAGCTGAACAGTGAGATTGCGCGAGGCAGAGGACGAGAGCAGCTGGGGGAGCGCGTTCTTCAAGGCTGCGCGATCGGACGGGTGGATGGGGCGCTGGTCGGGCCTAGCGGTGTCGCCGACGATGGCGTACGACGACTGCACCCGGTTCTTCAGATACACCGCGCACGCCTGCCGGATGGATCTGTTTATTCGCGTGAATAATCGGAGCCGAACGAACGCGTCGGATGCCACTCACATGTCCACGCCGTCAGACGCGACGATCTGCAGCAGCGCAGCGATGAAACCCTCCTGGCCGCTGATCTACGTGTCACACACGCTCTTCAGTATACTAAATAACAAATCGAGGGGAAACACGCACTTTGCGGATGTCCAGCTCGCCCGCCTTGCGCACGTTCGGGTTCGGATTCAGCGTCGTCGCGAACAGGTTAGACAGCGTTTGCAAGTCCATCTGGGCGATGCTTCAGTACTTTACGCGTACACTAGAGAGCGATGCGCACCTTTTGGGTATTTTATGGGTATATGCAGGGTGGTGGTTGGTGGCAAGGCGTAGAGTCGAACGCCCAAATTTCCTCCAGATCAAGCACGCGTTCAACGCGCCGCGCCGCACTCTATCTCAGCCTCGTGCCTTTGTTGTTGACTTTGTTGACTTGCGCACCCATTGTGGCCCATTGGCATCCATAACACGGACTTGGCGTTCCATCAGAATACTGTCTGTGAGTACTTGGAGAGGACGGTGTTTGCGGATAATCAGTAGTTCAAGTCAACCAGCGGCGACGACTTCATCAAGGTTGTCCTGAACGTCCATCACGACCCTGCTGGCTCGATAAGTACCTTTCTGCACGGCTCCACTGTAGCGTTCATGGAGGTTCTGCAAACTCCCCTCCATCTTCCCGATGAACTACTCGAATTCATAGCAGACGGTGTCGACTCACGCGAGGATCTACTAGCTCTGGCTCTGACCTGTTCCGCCTTCTGTCGCGTCATCATACCCGAGCGTCTTTACCGCTCCGTCGTAGTGTCCATAACGAACACGGACTACCTCACGCGTCTATCTCAGAAGCCTCGGCTCATCGAACATGTCTACCAAGTCACGGTCGTGAACACTACAATTGTCGCTCCCTTGAGCTTGCGCTACGAACAGCCGATACCCCATGTCAACTGGACGAAGACTGCAGCTATACCCCAGGTGTTTCTAACACAGTTGAAGGATGCCCTTGCGCTTTGCCCTAATCTGAACTGTTTGCGCTTAAACTCTGGCTTGCAAGACTCGTTCCGCATGTCGGAAGAGTCCATAAACTGGCTCTTAGACCCGCATGTCAATGTACTTCGGGACGTCTGCCTGGACATAACTCGTTTCCATACAACTCCCACTTTTAGCGTGAGTGTATTCCCTTAAATCATTCCTCCTTATCTGACTTGTCGTAATCTACAGCTGTGGAAGTTGAAGAACTTGCGTGCCCTGGAGCTTATCATCTCAAGCATCAACCGCTACGACTGGAACGACCTCTGCACCGTCCTAGAGAACTCGCCGCAGCTCGAGGTATAACTCCCACAGACTCAGAATCATCAATGTCCTGACCCATCCTCCAGACACTCAGTCTACCCACTATATCCCTCCACCAAGAGGTCCAGATCGACCCAAACGATCTCCCCCGCATCGGCCCTCTCCCGCACCTGCCCTACCTCAAACGCCTATCTACACCCATAGCCTTCAGCGACCAGACCGTCGAACGCCACTTTTACTCCTTCCTCCATTCCAACCCAACGATCGCAGATCTGCGCTGGATGTCCCCCGCTCTCCCCTCGTCCGACAACCTGCCCTCACTCCCGAACTTGCGTCGTCTACGGTCCGGCACAGCGAGCGCTGTATTCTTGGTTCGGTTCCTCGAAAACAAAGAACCCGGATCCGTACACCTCGAGTCCCTCGAATGTTATCGCGCAAGCATGCATCCCCTTCCTCTCCTCGCCGCTCTAGACCCCGCCCCATTACGCGCACTACACATGCACGACGGCACACTATCAAACATCAAATCCCTCGCTCAACTCTTCCCAAACATCGACGAGCTCGTTTTACCGGCCATGCAGACGTTCGGCATGCGCGAGGCTCCTCAAGGACTCGTCCAGCGTCTGCGCGATTCCGTTACGATCGGTCCTTCACCTGGATCTAGCAAACGCGCGTATGCGTTGTTGAGCGACATCGTACCACTCTTCCCAAATCTGCGGAGGGTATGCCACGCCGCAACCGTCGACGACCTCAGTGCCGAGATCCTAACCACATCGATCTGGTGGTCGAGGTTCTCGCCTTCTGCCACGGACTTTCCCACCATCTCTACAGCCTTACTCGCCGTACGCGCTTCGTACCCTCGTTTGTTGAGCGTGAATGGATGGAGGTTGGATGAAAAGTTGGAGGAGCAGGTGGTGTTGGTTAGGAGCGTGACGGGGCAGCAGTATTTGAGTATGATTGCGCCTAGGGCGAGGTTTGTGTTGAGGAAGGAAGGGTTCGGGATGGGGTATTTGGATCCGAGTGCTGAGGCTGCTGTGTAATTTTTCGGTGGTGTGGTTTGCTATTTCAACGGAATGAGTTGCTTGCTGCTCGAAGGTCTTCTCGCTCTGGATACCAAGCGGTGAGCTCGTCAGTCGGGCTCAATCTCCGGACTGAGAATGTATGCCCAGCAAAATGATGGACCGTGGAACCTGTTTAACGTTCACTGGCCAACCTTACGTTTTGTTGCCACGTATCAGTACTACATATCAGAAAAGTGGCGCCGCCGCTATGTTGTAAGGTGGCCAAGCGTGTGAGCCTCATATGTCCGTCGCAACCCTGCAATTCACCCCCGTGGTTTGCTCTTGCTCTTGACCCCCATCTCGACACCGTCGGCTATTGCTCGTGAGCTCTCTGACCCTTCTTGCTCTCGAATGCTGGTCTGACCTGAGTATAGACTTTGCCGTCCTTACATTGAGACGCTTTGCGATTATTGCCGCGTGGGATCAAATGTGCGCTTCATCTTCTGTTCATTGTATCAACGACGCTTATACAAATCAGCGCCAGCGATGAAACGTTTCCCCGTGGAGCTTTTGCAGCCGGTTTTCCAGGCCGTCGTCGATGACTGGCCTTACGTCCCTTGGGCCGACCCCGCCGTACTGTGTTCTGCATGCACTGCTGCGATGGTGAGCCCCGCGCTCGGGAGATCCTCAAATACATGCGCCGCCCCGTCCATCCACACCGACGGCAGCGCTCCTCGCAACGCTTGCCAGACCATGCGTCTGGGATGGGTGAACCTGACCCTCGTGTGCTCAATGTGGCGGAATATCCTGCTCAGCACTCCGGACCTATGGACAGCCGTGTCCTCCCACATGACCTCCGATTGCGTGCGCGCCTTCTGTTCCCGAAGCGGAGACAAGCCCCTACGTCTATTGTGGCAACGGTACGCTCGGGCAGACACCGAGACGTTGATATCTGCGGTGCGGGATACCCATGCTCGGGTCTATCAGCTCGAGATCACCGACGAGTTGCTCGAACAACATTCGACGGCGTTCTTGGATAACCCCATGCTTCATCTAAACAGCTTGATTCTGTGGAATTACGAGGACCCCAGAGTCGAGCTCCTGGATCCCTTGCAAGCCTACGATTTGCAAGAGCTCATCCTTCACCCGAAACCGACCCAGGGCGTTTGGGATTTCTTTGGGTTTGCCCCCTTGCAGAAGCTGTCACTCGACTTTCAACAGTGCGACGAGATGGAATTCGAGAAGTTTCCCGACTTACTCAACAGTCTACGCAACCTAAACACTCTCGAGGAGCTCCGTTTGGGGGGTTTGGCTATCATGAACGGCTTCGAGATCACACCCGAAGACCTCGAACTTCAGTTCCCTGTCCAGTTGGACCGGTGTCTGCTATTGCAACTGTCAGGCGACCAGAGCGTAGTCGACGATCTCGTCAGCGTCATAACAGTCCCTCCTCTCGCCCGCGTGAAATTATTCGGCATTTTGAACCAAAGGTTCCCCGCCGAGCCTTCAATCTCCGGCACTCGTCGTGCCTTGACCAGGACGAACGAAGCCTCGCCACTCTCACACTGCACCTTCGATATCACTATGAACAAGCTCGCCGCTGGGCCGCACTCTTCCACCGTTATAATTTACGGCGAACAGTGGGAGCTGAGCGCCTCACGTCAGTGCTCCTCTAGCACTGACGATCGAGAACACGACTTCGCGGCCATATGGGACGACAGAGCCTCAGAAACCAATCGGCATTTCGCGCGCGCCACCGCCGCGCTGTCGGGTACTTGCGCGTTACTTGCGCTCGGGGTCCGCGAGCTCTGCTTGATCCAGAAGCAAAGCTCTCCCTCAGTCTCACCTCAGATGTACCACGACTGCTTCGCGTCGTGGGCACTGGTAGATCGCCTGCGCGTCATTGGCACCGTCGCCGCTCATAGCATGATCGACGGCCTTCTTTCTCGCCGCGCTGGTGACAATCAATTGGTCTTTCCGCGCCTTGATGTGCTGGAACTGGTCGACGTCAATTGGGAGGTGGCCGCGGAAGAGTTTGGCTTTTCTTTGGGAGCGAAGTTATCGAAGGTGTTGCAAGAGCGGCATGAAGCGGGGAAGTCGCTCGAATTGTTTCTTGTGCCGGATGTTGACAAGTTGAACGCAACGTCGTGGTGGGGAGAGATTCGAGGAGTCGCGCGCGTAGAACAAGTATAAGACAGAGTAAACGTTTCAGGCTGTCCATGTGTATCCTACGTTTACACCTCGATGTAAAGACTGCTTATAAGAAGAGTGTCCCTTTTGAGTTAAGATACATGTTGGTCTGCATTCCGATGTGGTTATGGTCAGGAGGAAAGAGCTAGCTGGGCACTGAAGTATAGGCGTGTGAAAAGCGTGAAATTAGATCATGATCGGAGTGGCCAGGCCGCCCGCGCGCTGCTAATTCTTTGCTGTCGACTACCACCACGGTTTGCAACACTCAGCAGGGCCCTCCTACGTCTGGACACCTTGATCATTAACCCTCGGAAATTTCTCGAGGTTGTCAACCGGAGGTCGAGGTACGATCTGTCCTTTGTGTTTTCGAAATGCCCGAGGTTGATGTTGGTTACTAGCGATGAGATCCCTACCCACCGAACTTTTGCTGGCTACTTTCAATATCTTGATAGACGAGTGGCCCTTCACTCCTTGGGATGTTACGGTTCAGTGCGCAGAATGTTCAGAAGCTCGGCCGAGATGGAGCCTGCGCTATAAAGCGTGCATCGTCCCATCGCTGACCCACGACGGGACATCGCGTAAAGCTTGTCAAACCATGCGCTTGGGATGGGTCAACCTTACCCACGTTTGCTCGGCATGGCGAGGCATCTTGATCAACATGCCTGCCCTTTGGACGACCATTACAGAGTACATGTCCCCAGATTGCGTGCATGCTCTGTCAGCCCGCAGTAAGGATCAACTCCTCGACGTATCATGGCTGAATATCGCGAAGAAGTTCAAGAACGACGAAGCCATGGCTCACGTCGCGCAGAGTGCCCACTCTCGGATTCATCGCCTCGCGACCAGCGATGATGTGATCAACCTTTACGCGGAAGCGTTCACGGACCATCCTCTGTCCAGCTTACAGAGCTTGACCCTACATGTTGGCCGGAATGTTACGGCCGCAGTAATATTGCCTTTACAGGCGCACGATTTATCTGAGCTCGTTCTTCATGCAAAACCGTGCTCGGCTACGATGTCATTCTTCGCAATACCTGGTCTGCGCAAGCTGTCCATCCACTTTCAAAATGGCGACGGGATGGACCCCGATGTGCTGGAACAACTACTTGGGAGCTTATCTTTGCTGGAGTCGCTGGAGGAGTTATATCTCGACGAGCTCGTGCGTCATAACGGTTTCGAGGTTTCCTGGGACGATATCATCGACCCGTCGGTCAATTTGAGCCAATGCTCTGTGTTAGAGTTGCAGGGCGACCAGCTCATTGTGGACAGTATACTCTGTGCCACCACCATTTCGCCCCATGCCTGCCTGAGGTTATCGGGATCTATCGAAAACCCGCACTTGGGGCCTTCAGTCATTGGCACATGTTACGCTCTGGACAGGGTTACCGAGCCCTCTGCGGCACCGTTTCTCTCCGCCAGCTTACGCATAGACACCAAATGGTTTTGGGGGATGGTGGCCGAACAATGGACGTTGACAGCTGCGCGTCGCTCCTTTGATGACTCGGATCGCACGAAGGGGGCCGATTTTACGGTTATTTGGGACAAGGACCTTAAGGATACGCACGATACAGCGCTCGGAGACATCTGTGCATCGTTTGCCTCCAGTGTCCGCGACCTCAGTTTCACTCAGAGCAACGCTGCTCCCTCCGCACCGCCTCATCTCTATCACGTCTGCTTCTCATCGTGGTCATTGGTGGAGCGCCTTCGTGTCACGGGCTCAGTAGCCGCTCACAGCGTGGTCGACGCACTCCTTTCCAGTCGCACGAACGAAGGCACGGACGACGACCAGTTGATTTTCCCGCGCCTGCGCGTTCTTGAATTTATCGACGTCAAGTGGGAGGATGCCATAGATGAAGGACGTGTACTCGGAGAAAAGCTATCGAAGACGCTGCAGGAGCGGTACGAGACGGGGTCGCAATTGGAGGTCCTCGTTGTACCAGATCTCGAGGCGTTGAAAGCACTAGTGTGGTGGAAAGCGCTCCAGGATATTGCGTGCGTCGAGCAGGCAGCGTACACTGATACAGTCGCATCTTTGTAGCTTGATATTGTACTCTTTTTGCTTGTATGCGAGAGATTAAAATGTTGCGTCGTGGTGACATTGTAATTGGGCGAGGCGGGGTTAAACGCTGGCAAACAGTCGGACTCGGACTTGCCAATAATTGATACCGTCAGTCCTATCAGAATGGTTAGCACTGCAACTTTGTAAGCGTGTGAGTTTTACTTGCACGTTGTCGCCCTATATATTCAACCCGTGGCCTGCCTGAGTTGCTCTTGACTCCCATCTCGACGCTGTAGATTGCCGCTCGCGAGCTTCGCCTTGCGTACATCGGGTCATCTATCGATCACTACCGGTCGTGACTTTTGAATTGAAGGTACGCCTCGTCATTAGCTCGGTTTTCTTCATGAATTGTAACGACGACGCTTACTATACTGTACCATTTCGACCTTAAGTTCACGATTTTCGGAATTTTCGAGGGTCGACACCCGCCGATGTTCCCCGATTGCTTATCGGAGAAAATCGCGACTATTTCCGAAAACCGAGCGTTACGCGTTACGAACTTAAGGTCGTAATGGTACAGTACTATGTGATAGATTCCCACTCATGGAAAGCTTCCCTGTAAAACTGCTACAGCTAATCTTCCAGGCTATCATCCATGACTGGCCCTTTATCCCTTGGGCTGACCCCAGCGTACTGTGCTCTGCATGTACGGCTGCCTCATTGCCCGTCTTTACGAGATTCTCAGATGGGTGTATCGCACCATCCATTCATGTCGCAGACGGTGGTGCCCCACGTAACGCTTGCCAAACCATGCGTATGGGATGGTTGAACTTGACTTTCGTGTGCTCCACGTGGCGCAACATCCTGATAGACACGCCGGACCTATGGACAAACATCTCGTCCTGCATGACCTCGGATTGCGTGCGCGCCTTCTGCGCCCGAAGTGACGATGAACCCGTACACCTGACATGGTCGGGTTACACTCGCGCAGATCCTGAGGCGATGATTTTTGCGCTGCAAAGCACTCATGCTCGGGTGAACCAGCTTGTTATCATCGACGACGTGCTCGAATGCTATTCGGCACACTTTCATTCTAGCCCCATGCATCACCTACGAAGCCTGACGTTACACAACCATGTATACGTAGGTCCCGGGATCGTTCTCCTTGCTCCACTGCAAGCCCAGAACCTGCAAGAGCTGATCCTTTCGACATTCCCGAGCGCCGACGTGTGGAGTTTCCTTCAATTGACCGCGTTGCGAAAACTGTCGATGAGTTTGGAAGGAGGCGATGGGACGACCCCCGATATGCTACAAGGGCTCCTTGGTAGCCTGCGTCTCCGACACACCCTCGAGGAACTTCATTTGAGCGGCCTTACAATCCTCAATGGTTTCGCCATTGAACGCGATGACCTCGACCTCGTAGAGCCCGTGCAGATGGACCGTTGTACATCCCTGGAAATATCAGGAGATCAAAGCGTCGTCGACAACCTCATCGGCATCCTTATCATTCCTCCTCTCGCGCGCATTACGCTTTGCGGCACGTTGAACTGTCACAATACCAATGGGCCTTCGGTGTCCGGCACACATTGTGCATTGACCAGAGCGAACAATCCCATCCTGACACCATTTACCTCCTATACTTTCGATATCGACGCTTCTCACCGGGGCGCACCAACGTACCGCGAAACATGGAAGTTGCAGATCTCTCGTGCTGGTCTTTCAGAGCGTAGCTCAGTTAGCAACGGCGACTTCAAGGTCGTCTGGGACGACCTCGGCGCAAGCATCATCAGTGGGGTATTCAGCCGTGCGGCACTAGCATTATCCAGCATCTGCGCGTCGTTGGCGCATGGCGTGCGCGAGCTCTGCTTGATCCAAAGCACGGCAACACCGTCCGTCGATTCGCCTCAGTTATACTACGACTGCTTCGCATCATGGCGCCTGGTCGAGCGTCTTCGCGTCATAGGAACCGCTGCTGCTCACAGCACGGTCGGCGGCCTTCTCTCTTGTCGCCTGAATGACGACCAGCCGGTCTTCTATCGCCTTCGCGCGCTCGAACTCATCGACGTCGATTGGGAGGGGTCGGGTGCCGAGGACTCACTGCACGACGCATTTGGAATGAAACTGGCGCAGGCGTTGCAGCAACGCCGCGAGGCGGGAGCCGAGCTTGAGACGCTCGTAGTACAGGATATCGAGGCTCTGGAACGGTCCCCAAGGTGGGAAGCGCTTCAAGGGGCCGTAACGCGAATAGAACGAGCGTGAACGGCGAAGACATTACCGACTTGTACCTACACTTGTAAACAATCACCTCGGATAACAGATGTAGTACTGGGACTATATGCGTATCAGGTTCCAGGGCTGCAACTTCGCACACTGTGGGCTAACGATCATGATGGTGAGGATGAAAGAGCCTCAAGTTGAGCTCGTAACCGCGCACCAAATCTAGCCGAGAGTCCCGAGACGCGTCAAGCAAGCAACTCTGATCAGTACCACCACGACCACCAATAGGACTTGACCGCCTTATCTTGCCACACAATTCATACGAAGGCCCGCCTGTAGACTTGACAATCTTGAGCGCAGCACTCGTCACATTGATGGCCAAGAAGTCGCGCCAGGACGAGCCTCCCAATCCAAGCAGTGTCGCGAACCGCGACATGCTTCAGCGCCTGAACTTTCTGTACCAAGCCTCTGCTTTCTTGCAAACCGCGGCGTTCTCCTCGGCCCAACTTCCCACTGGCTCGAAGCAGGGGGATGTTTCCCAAGCTGGTACCTCGGCCTTGGGAAGCAGCAAACAGGCTCAGGACACCAGGAAGCGGAAGCGGTTGCTGAACACATCTGACATCTCGCGAAGCTATGTGCATGATATGCGTCAGGTAGCGCAGAAGACTACAATTAGAATGTGCGTGCCCGTATTATCTCTGAGGACGATATCTGAGCGTTCTTCTAGGGACCCCTCCGTCAAACGTAGCGTGTGTCGCAGATGCGACGCAATCCTCATCCCTGGAGTGACATCGCGGACACGCATCGGTCGTGAGTTCTATGCTCATGTTGGTCGATGATATCCTAATGACTGTTGCCAGCGTCTGGCCCGCATGGACATGGACTCTTTACAAGCTGCTTGTCGTGCAAAGTCATTCGGCGCATACCCGCACCCCCAACTCCCTCTATCAGTTCACCCTCCGATCCCTCCCTGGATACCACAGAAGTTGCTGTAGACCCGCCTGTGACTGGGCGGCGCAAACGAAGAAGAGGACCGCAGCCGCGTCTTCCACCGCTGTTCGAACGAGAAGGGCACGTCGTCTTCCGCGGAAGCGAGCAAGTTATGCCGTCGCAATAATCCTTGTGCTCTTCTCTTATAATCTGTGTTTAGTACTTGTTTGTTCAGGTAGAGCTTTGTTAAACTTGTAGTTTAAGCATTAATGGGGTAGTGGTAACCTGGGTCGTTGCCATCGACCCGCCGGGGGTTCGATTCCCCCTTAATGCACTGGGAAATTTAGCTGGATCCTTTTTACATAATGTTTACAGCTTTAATACTAATAGAGTCATTGGCATCCCATATCTCTACATCAGAAGTCACAATCGTGCAGGGTCAGGCGTGGTGTTGTCGCGCGCCACTCTCGACTTGCTCTCGCCCACCATCACGACCAACCCTTGTCTTACTTGTTTATTTTCTGTGGCCCTGCTCATACAACTTCCTCGATGACATTTACCTCATCCTCAAAGTCCGTTGCTCACTGCCGAAGGGCATACGCTGCATCTTCATGAACGCGTCGACTTAACAGCAAGCGGCGTAGAGTGATCTACGTCGCTTCAGAGGGATTAGCCAAGGTATGTCCGGGCCATAACATACGCATATATGTGACACTTACCTAGCCGGTAGGTCTCGGCGCGCTTACCGTCGAATCGCGGACGCGCGTTGCTCGTGCATGGGCTGGCGTCTGCGCTGGGGTTACTTGCCAGCCCTGGTGGTTCGCAAGACGCACATGGGTCAGAAGAGGCCGACGAGGACGAAGATATGGAGGACGATGAACCAGGACCTATGCATATCCGTGTCCTTCGCCCCGCGCTCGCGTCCGAGGATGACTTGCTTTCATTCCACGACGCCGAACTTGTAGAGCGCTTGCTGTCGGGAGAGGAAAGCACAGAAGACGATGCGGGGTTCGGATTGGAAGATGTGCGTTGCATTGATACATATATTTGTGATGATTCTGT
The DNA here is from genome assembly GCA_001632445.1 of Peniophora sp. CONT. Taxonomy (NCBI): domain Eukaryota; kingdom Fungi; phylum Basidiomycota; class Agaricomycetes; order Russulales; family Peniophoraceae; genus Peniophora; species Peniophora sp. CONT. The sequence goes on from KV424582.1 coordinate 84,084, forward strand.
AGTTGACTTGGGCTGTGAAGGATTGTGCACCCTTCTTAGGTATGCAAGAATATGTGCTCGCTGTAGCTGGTGCATCGCTCGCTGCTGCTCGTGAGATAGTGGAGGACCGAGCAGATGTTAGCATATGTTGGGATGGAGGACGGTACGTACCCTAACACGTCGCCGTGTTTGTTCCAGCCTTGTTTACTTGTCTCTATCTCTTCGCCAATACGCAATGCACCCACCTTGTCCCCGTTAACGTCCGGTCATGCCTTTCACCTTTACGATGCCATATTCACTATTTGATGTCGTCGTATCCTGTCATTTTGGGACCTGCAGACATCATGCACACAAGTCCTGCGTCTCTGGCTTTTGCTACGTGAACGACTGCGTCCTCGCCATACTTGCTCTTCGCCGCCTTCGACCCCCACCACCTGCACCGTCACCAGGGTCCACTACTATGCGCCCTAAACTTGAGAGAGCACGTGTGATGTATCTCGATCTGGACCTACACTACGGAGACGGCGTGGCCGGTGCATTCTGCGTTCCGAACCGCGCGAAGGGTTCGAATGTTCTTACACTGAGTATACACCATGCTGCGAGGGGGTTCTTCCCGTTAGCACCATGCACACCGGAGGATCTGCTCGCTTCTGCGCCGGATGGCGGAGACGGACTAGGCCCCCTGGCGACCGAAAACGACCCATACACGTTGACTTTACCACTACAAGCCAGCGCCTCGGCACGTACCTATGCGGCTATATGGCCTGGAGTAGAAGCCGTCGCGTGTGCTTTCGCGCCGCATGCCGTCGTACTGCAGTGCGGCGTCGACGGGCTGGCAGGTGACCCCTGTGCGGTAGGCAACTGGAATCTGGGCGGCGAAGGTGGTCTGGGATGGTGCGTACAGAAGGTCGTTGAGGAGTGGGGATGCAAGGTGTTACTGCTGGGTGGTGGCGGTTACAGCTCGCCCAATGCCGCGCGGGCATGGTCGTACTTGACTTCCATCGCGGTATGCCTACCTTATATTGTCCGACACGGCAGGGCTAACACATAGCTCGTAGAAAGGAGAACCGCTCTCGCTAGAGACGCATATACCGGACCATGCTGCCTTCCCTGCGTACGCACCGAGCTTCACGCTTGACGTTCCCGCTGGGAATGCGCGCGACCAGAACGACGAGGTCTACCTGCGTCGTCTTGTCGATGAGCTCGGGAAGGTGGCCGGAGTCCTTCGTGCACGTCAAGGCTAGAATGGCGCTGTTCAAGACCTACGCATCCTCCTTCTTGCATGTCTACGAGTAGGGCCGATGACTTTGATTTCCCGGTAGTAGGCAGAAGTGCAAGCCCACAAACTGCTAGGGTAGATCTTAGCGCAGATTCTTTCTTGGAGCTCTGGCTTGCTTTCCCGATGCTGGTGCCACAATCACTGCCACCCGATCGCCGAAGATCGACCAACGCAAAGACGGAAAGAGATCTGCGCCCGTCTCCGGAGGCAAACGCGCTCACGTGTGGTTCGCGCAGGAGCTATGGCAAGAACGCGTCCAGATTGACCATGATGTCTACGCGATGTATGGATATGTTACAAGTTATATGTGGACTTCTTCCTTCCTATGTACAATGCGATGAGATGAGCCGGGGGCAGAGCAAGAACAAAAGAGCTGATAAGATGCGATGCGATATGAACAAGGGCCTGCGTCATCACGTAGTTGTCAGGGGCCGAACTTTGACTCGAGCGAACAAGGACGCGACTTACAGCGGGTGGCGAAAGCGGGTCGAAAGCGGTGGCGAAAACAAAAGAACACTCAGTCGCGGGGGGCGGTGGCACAGACGGTGTCGTCGCTGTAATACCCCGCGTCCGACTCGTACCCAAACTCGATGTCCGCATCTGAGTCAGACTTGACGCGAAGATGAGCGCCTGACATCGCTTCCAGATGGGAAAAACTCGCTTACCGAGTTGCTGCTGGACTTCTTCGGATTCTTAGCCTTCCGCGCGCGCTTCTTCGTCCTGGGACGCCGGACGTTTGTCGGACTGGGTGACGTCGAAACTGGTTCAGGCGTCTCCTTGCGGTACCTCGGACGTGTGTGGGTCTTGGGCTTGGGCGCCGCCTTCGTACGCTTTGCCAGCAGTTGAGCGGCGAGCTCAGCCTTCTCCTCTTCAAACAGACTGTAGTCGGTTTGGTCGGGGGAAAGGCCGTGGATGTGCTCGCCCGCGAGCTGCCGTTTGAAGAGGTAATGCACAAAGGGTGGGACTAGAAACGTTTGTAAGATGATTGGACCGAATCTGCCGGCACGGTGGCAACGTACTGTCATCCCCTTTCACCACAAGTTGCGCCAGACGTGTGTAGTAGTGTTCATACTCGTCCTTCATCAGGGCCCGGCAGACGCGCTGCGTCCACTCGGTGCATTGGAGATTCGCGGGACGCCGACTCTCACGGCTGCGGGGAACGACGGCAAAGTTGGTGACGATGCAGTAAGACAGTGTACGACGGCGGGTCGGGAGAAGTTGGATGCATCGCGTATTGAATCTCCTCTTCTCGAATAAACCGTTCAGAGCGTCGCGAGTGCCCGTCGCATTCAGCTGTTTCTCCGTGACGCCGTTGGACAAGGCGAAGTTCCGGGCATCCTCGGCGTTGTAAATAATGCCAAGGACGCAGACGTCCTGCACAAGAGACATGTTGGGGGATGTTGTAGAGTGTCCCGGGCGTGAAGCGAGGGAAAAGGAGACGGTGATCGATGAGTGAAAGCAGGAGACGGTTGAAAGCGGTCAACGGAGTCATTTCTGTGAAACCACACGCGCACGTGGGAGATCCCACGCGCGTCGACGCCGGCCCCTGCCGGCCCGTGCATGCTTCGAGCAAAACTGCCATCGATAATCCATGACTGCCGGTCGTTCTTGCATGCTTCAATGCGAGACTTGGCGATAGGGACACCTACCATGAAGACGCCCATGCGAGTGGGCCGGAAAGCTCAACCAACATCAATCTACTGGCCATGGGAGGACGCGCGCGGATCCTTGCCTGTAACCACAACCAGTAGGAATGATCCACCACTACTTAGCCGACTTGTACACTTCCCCATCTTCTGCTCATATGAGCAACAGCGCTAGATCTATGAAAAATCAGGCTAGGAGGGCAAATTACGTGGAAGTTGAGGTCAACTGCTGGAAGCGTGCCCGGCGATTACTACACATTTACCTACAGTGTAGTGCAACTCGTAATTTTAGCTGAATCGTGTGCGCAGTCGAGATTATTGTCGTGATCTAGCTACTTGGAGCATCAACCTCTGATTTTAACCGGCCATATACTTGAAATTTCCGGTATGACTTGCCGCGAACGCAGTATACACGTGTCGGTTCAAATTTTCCCGCCGCGCGCCTTCTCGACTGCTTCCTCTTCCTACCGCCATCATCTCCGAATCTTGACCTCACCTTGATAGCCATGTATCAGCCTTCGAACACCGCATCGTCGCATTATGACTCTGCGACATTCTCGACCACTCTGCGTGCTCTCGTCCAAGATCACCTCGCGTCCTTGCGCACGAAACTGTCGTCTACACCCCGGTTTTCCCCTCGTTGGTCAGAGCTGGCAGATGACTATCGCTCTACTCATTCTACTCTGGATGAGCTTGCATTAGAAGCTCGTACAGGGAGCAATCACCATGCCGCTACAGTGACTGTCCTTCCGGCGGAGATCTTGTTGGACGTATTCACACGCATTGTTGAAACGGAAAGACCCTGTCCTCCATTGGACAAACAAATGCTTCGCGTGTATGTCAAACACCCTGATAGTGACGGTGAACATTTGAATGCAGTTCTTCGTCAAGAACCCGATCTTCTCAGCGGTAGGGGCGGCTGCCTCGGCTGGCTCACCCTCGGACACGTATCTTCGTTCTGGCGACGAATCCTCCTGGCCCAACCTCGCTTCTGGGCCCAAGAAATTGGGTCTCTTCCTCTTGGTATCGACACAATAACCAGACGAGCTGGTAACGCGTTGCTGACTTTAAACTTATATGCGTCCCTTTTTCGAACGTGTCGACCTTACGACCTGGTGGTAGCGTTTCTCAAGCGGAACCACTCGACTCTTGTTCCACGCATCCGTGAGATAAATCTCGTGAACACCGAAACCGCCTGTCTAGACTCATACGTATTTCAAAAGGAGTACCCCCATCTTGACACACTCCGGATACATGGCAGTGAAAAGTCTTTTATCAATGACACAATCAAAGCCCCGGCCCTGCGAAAGGCTCATTTTACGAACTTAATTCCTACCATCGAATCGTCTGTGCTGTGTGACGTGCTGGTCGATCGAACCTACATTAGCTCTGTAGTATCTGAATTGGAGGTCAACACAGCAGATCAGCAAAACCTTCTGCGCAACTCCGCGGCTAGTCTTGTTTGCTTGAGAATACTCAACGTATTGGTCGTCGGTTCGCGACCATGGAACTTGCAGATATCCCTTCCAAAAATGCAGCACTTGCATATCGCGTCCACCTCGGCGAGAGATACCTTTCCGCTTCTTGGCGGTGTCGTCCTTCCAAACACCGCTCTTCTTTCTCTGGACATCGATTTCAGGAATTACAGGGACGGGGACAGATTGCGAAGCGACATATCCGCTCTCCTTTGTGCTGCTCGTATGAATGAGCTATGCCCCACGGGCATCGCTATCTTGGACACAGATAAATACGATGACGAAAAGACTCATCGTTTCGAGATCGAACTATACACGACCACAGCCATCGCGTTAGCTCACATGGACCCCGCAAGCGGCCCGTTTGCGGGCCAGACCCACCGTCTTTCCCTCCACTCCAACTACGAAAGCGACGAAACAGAATGGTCTCTCAACATCTTCCTCGACGCATTTGAATCTTGCATCTCGTTCAATACAGTCGACACGCTGTCGTATCAAGGATGCTGCGGTACATGCGCGCCGACCGTTGACCCTACCCTCCTCGCGCGTTTCCCAAACGTCCGCACATTGCACCTCGCCGATGCTCATTCGCGCTGCTTGCGCATCATGGAATTGCTTTGTGGCACCTCACCCGCGCTTCCCGGGTTGGAGTGCCTCTGGCTTATGCAGCGCTCTGATGGACATATATTGCAGAAGGAGACACTTGCACAGCAGCTCCTACGCCGCTGCAACGCCCTGCGAGACGAGGCATCCGAGGACGTTGCGCGGCTGAAAAGACTTCGAGTCGACGGAGCTGTAGGTTTGGACGAGCGCGAGGACGAGGACAGTCAGAGAGCCTTGGTTTCTCTGAAATGTGTGGTGGACGAGATTCGATGGGGTCTGTACACCGCAAGTCGACCGTAACGTGGTCGTAAGCTGAGCGGCGCATCGGGATGCGGTGAGAACGGCATCCGCATGACGCACGCGAGCAGCTGGTTCCCAGGATACGCAGGACATTTCACCATACTGGGGCCAGAACGAGCTGGCGACGAGCTGGCAGCTCAAGCGGGCCAGTCGGTGGAGTTCCCGGCTATTGCAGTATGGATGGCCAGCATAAGCCGGCACGTAGACGCAGTCGTAACAAATGTAAATAGCTACCTCACCTCTTGACCATCCACTGGCTTGTCGCCAGATACCACTACCGACCCGAACGAGCCAATTGTCCTGCCCGTCGCGACGTGCTTTCGCACATGGTGGACAGGTATCAGTAGGTATGGTCGACAGAGAGAAGTACAACTAATTGGACGCCAAATGTATCGATATGAGCCATCGGACAGACCAGATGTAGGACAGATGCCGTGTTATATGGGGAGCATCGAGATACTCGGCACGAGAAGGGATGCCACGAAGGATTGGGCAGACAATAGCGTGGCGCACGCGTGCAGATGACATTGAATATTGAAAGATACATTGAGAAAAGAATAAATATAACAATTGCGACGCAGGGATCACTCCTCCACGTCCTCGTCCTGCATTGCGTCGGATACCAGTTGTTGCCGTTCGCACGCGATATCGTCTTCCGGCAACGAGTGCTTGCCGGTATCATTCTGGCCGTGCTCCTTAATGTCCTTCAAGAGGATTGCGCGGTAGAGCCTGTAAAGGATATGTAAGCGCTCGACCTATTCGAGAAGAGACACGACACGTACTTTGCGATCCGAACGGCGTCGCCTTCGGACTTGTCCGAAAGCTCAGTAACGTGCTTGTCCACGACAGGCCAAAAGTCGGCGTCCGAGTGATGCTGAAGGACGTAGCGCTGACGACGTGTCAGCGAAGCATTCGGGATGAAGATGTCACAATGAACATACCATGAGAGCGATACGACAGGCCAGCGGTACTGTTGCTTTGACATCTGCCTTCTCGGCAAGGTACATCGTAACTTTGAACACGTCCTCGTGGTCCTTGCAAGCCTTCGCGGCGATGCTGGCCTTGAGCTGTTCGGCCACAAGATCAGTCAGTGTTTCTTTGAGCGTGCATGCCCAAGCTCGTACCGTCTTCTTGATGGTCGAGCGGAACTGCGTGAGCGCCTCCATGATGACGGCTTTGATCTTGTCCGTATCCGACGGGACAATCCAGATGCCGTCGTAGAGGCCTGATAGGTTCAAGCTCTTTGCAATCTTCTACACGGACAGTTAGCACCCTCATGATAAAGAGCGAGAAGAAACTGACCAAAACGATGTTAAGTGCCGTGTCGTCGCGATACGACGAAAGCTTGGACGAGAACAAGACGGCGCAAGTGTACCGCTTGAGGTTAGTCTGAACAGGATATTTGTTAGGCCAACATCCGAAGAGACAAGCAAGAGGAGTCACCTCAAGATCAGGGGAGACGACCCAGGGAGGCTGAACGACCTTGAACTCCGCAATGGCCTGAAGTGTCTCTTCGCCCTGCGCGTACATGTCGACAAGCTTGTACACGTTGGGCTCCTGTTCGTAGAGTGAGTTCCAGAGATAACAAATAGAGAACTCTGCGCACAGTAGCAAAGCGCAGGACCGCTTTAGAGCGATCCACGGTCAAGCGACGGGTCTTGGCCTGGCGACGCGCGAAAATGGCAAGGTTGCCGTCGACGGTAGCAGGAGCGGCGGTCTCCTCGTCACTTTCTTCCTCGCCATCAGCACGGGTACGTTTACCCAGACCCGACGTAGGCGCCTCAGGGCCAGAGAGCACATCAGGCTCCGTGTCCGACTCGACGAGGGCTGAGTCAAGGTCGAGGTCGCCGAAAAGTGTGCTGACAGCGCGAGACGAAGGCGAGGGACTGGTCAGATCGGTAGAAGCGGCTGAAGGCATAGCAAAGAATAAAAGTAACCAAGAAACGCGGTTGAAGGGAAGACAAAGGGAGAGGAACAATAAGGAGAAGGAGAACGGGAAGAAAAAGGGGAAGGGTGAAGAGAACGGGAATTAAGATGCCGGATGTCGATTTACGAGAGCACAACTTATATAGGGTCGAGCTTATCGCGTAAGCTCAGCGCAAGGCGGTGCCGACACTCAGGCCCTGGGCCATGGAGCATAACATGGGAGCTCGTGAAGGCCTGCGCGGCGCGATTGAGGAACGGTTGCGTATCGCGCGTGACCGTGTCCGAAGTTGACTTTGATCTGGCGCGCGCGCGATGTCGACTCTTGCCTCCTCCTTCGACGTTCGGCTCCCGAGGCCCTTACATGGAAATGCAGGCATCATGCATATTTGCCTTTCCTCACTGCTGTAGTCCGCGTTATCATGGGCTTGCTTTCCCTTCAAATGTACGACATCGACCAGGGTTTCCGGGTCACGGATACTGCATGCGAGCTCGCTATCTTTGCTAGGACCTTTCCAAGATATGCATATGTCATTCGAGCTGTGCAATGTGCACGATCGAGTTTAATCACACCGTCGCTATGTACGGCCCGAGGCCGAGTGCCACCGGACTCAATGGTCGCGACTGCGTTGCAATAAATTCCTCAGGAATTTGATGCTAAATGCAGCAGAATAAGATGGCTTGCCGAAAGCCGGGCCGATACTAGCTTGTGCGGCTTACTTGGCTGGATGCCTGATATTGTGTAGCATATCGCCTGGCCGATGCCCGACTCGGAGCAGAGCCGCGGCAGTCGGCAACCTTGGTGCACTCTCCGTTCCTCAATCTGCGAAGTGTAGTGGCTTACGCCCGTTCTCTCACAGGGATTCTCCTCCACCGAGGCGAAAAGTATGACCAAGACCACACACGTACACTGTGTGTCAGGCAGCTCGGTTACTGACCATATAAATACACTCCCACTCTCTCAGTAGGAATCATTGTCCGACACCGTTATATTTTCTCCTTGGTTTCTTCCATCCTTCTATTTTCTCTTCCTTATCTTCAGGTCTTTTCATTCGTCTTTGTCATGAACTCCGTTCGTCTGGATGTCCAACTTTGTCCCCGTGGATTCGTCGCCTTCGTCGAGCCACAATCCCCGACCGGACCTCGTAAGTCCCATTCTTGTTATCGGTCTGCTGGTACAATACTAAATCTCTGCCTCCCAGATCCTCGCCTTACGAATCCGCGGCGACTTCCGTTCAAGCAGGAGCCTGTCGAATTGACCTACGCTGATTCGGTCGATATGCTGTCCGCCATCAATCTCGTCGGCTTTCGCTCGATCGCGTCTCAGGCCCCGGTTATTGCGCGGCAGCTCACGGTCAGTTATTTCACATTCACTCAGAGTTTTGCTCAACCTCACTCACATTGTCTATGTCCAGAGCAATGCACGTCACTACGAGGTCGGCTGGAATACCTTGGTTCGGCGCTTCGACTGGGTCGAGGTGTGGGACCGCATCGAGCCCGGCCACTTCCCTACGTGCCCGACCGCTCAGTTTACGTGTCTTATCCGTATAAGTTGCGCACAGGACCTCGCGGCACTTGCACTGTCGTATTCTATCTCGCGCGTCATCGACGAGAGCGTCTTTATGTGCGATTTCTGGGGTAACGAGGGGGTGGCCTTGTGCAAACCTGAGGCCGTCGGCATTGCACACCTGATCCAAGGCACGCACCACTACGCTATGGTGCTCTTCAATGGTACTGCATGCCGCACCTTCGAGGATCTTGTTCGCTCGAGCAGTGGGGTCGTTTCTGGCTCGAGTGTCGGGGATTTGGTCCGGTCGCAGCCCCCGTCGCTGGCCGCGCAGATCTGTCGAGATGATGATTTGTCGAACAGCGTCATTGATGTATACAAGTATGTGTTTTTCGTACGATTTGAGTCGTACAGAAACTGACCACTCTATCAGCTACCTCACAGCACCCGTGTGGCCACCCGCGTTGGACGAGTACCTCGACATGAGCGACTCAGATGGCTCAGACTAGATGGACCTTTATTACATATATATTTACATCTCATACTTTACTGTGGCCAGCAATCACGACTACATTCCTTGAAACCTCCAAATTCGGGGTGAAATGTGCCTGTTGACGTGCACGTCGTTCGAAGTCGCGTCGACGTCGTTTACAGATCACTTGTAAACGACGCGCGGAAGCCATTCCGCGATGACGAACCATCACCACATGTTTCTTTCACACCACCATCACCACCAGACAACTCATCACCGATTCCTCTCCTTTCGAATGCAATTGCCAATCCAATCTGTAGAATAAATCCAGCCCCGGCTGGGGATATTATGTCCAACCAAGCAGTCCATGTCGCACCCGCGCCCGTTCTTGAACTCATTTCCAGTCGTGCCACTTCCAATCTTCCCCGTCGGGTGCGATAAGCGTAGCATGTGGGCACCAACAGCCGGCTTATTTGACTATAAGCTTTGACGATTATCGTATCGTGCACATGTCGACGGCCGGTCGCGCGCATTTGCGGCGCAGCTGTTCCGTGCACCGAGGGAATATTGCTATTGTCGAAAGCTGATACCAATACCTCTCGCAGATGCCCGAGCCTGTATAAAGCCTGCAAATCTGAGGCTTGACCATGTACACTCTCAGATATGCGCGATACAATAGCGCAGTCGGTGTGCTGTCGTACGCCTGAGGCCCGAGCCATGAGCGGAGTTCAAAATTCCATATCCTTGAACCCTCTGCATCGCCGCCGTGTAGGAACTTGATGCGTGCCTTCTCGATCGTGAGTATTCGAAGTCGGGAATCAAGTCCAGCCTGTCAGTAACCTGCTTGTGTTGCTCATCTCTTGCGGCACTGGGCCGCTCTGTGTTTGTTACCGCTTAACTTTCGCTATGAGAACAGCAACTAAAGTCCTCCCATCCTGTAAGCATCATCTTCCAGTGGTCACATACGATGCTCATTTACGAGTAGATATCGAAGCTGGCGAACAAAACGGCTCTAAAACGTGGTGCTGCACTCTCGCGGGTTGTACTAGTGGCTGGAAGGATAGGAAGGGCATCTGGCAGCACATCGAGCAGTCTAAAACGCACCTTGCTCGGCTCAAAGCTTTAGAGCGGACTAGGAAACATGATCCCATCGTCGCCGCTCAGCTTGATGCCGATGACATCTTCAATGATGCCTCCGGGAGTCATCCGCATTTGCCTACGCCGGAGGCAGCGATGGCCGTCGATGATCCAGACGAAACTGCCTCCATGGACGATCTGCTTCGTTCTTGCTTCAATCTGAATGGCTTCGATTTTCTCATGGAGACGAAGGCAGACTCACAGAACAAGCAAATGGCTGCTCTTGCTCAGTCGTTCAAAAACTTTGCCTTGTTTAACCCTGAGCATGCTGCCACCGAATTCGGTGCGGACGGACTTGCTGAAGACCTTCCCGCGGTTTGGGAAGATGAGGATACCTTGACGAATGTTCTGCGCGAGCACGGACTTGGTTTGTATACTTTGTCGCACCCCGTATCTTCATATGTGCTGATGAGTCTACAAAGCTTTCGATGGCAAGCTCGATGGTGATGACATTCAGCAGATGGCTTTCGGAAATGGAAAGGCAGAGCCTATGCCGCCCACTGACCCTGATTGGATCCCATACACATCAAAACTCGTGCGTGTATGTACAGGACGATGTCTTCCCAATGACGAGCAGCGAAAGCAGATCTTTCTCCTCGACGTATTTGACAACTTACCGCGTAACCCGGTGTCCGACTCGTTGATGCGCATCCTGCTTTGGATGCTCAAGGAGCTAAAAGTCGACAAAGTACCTTCTCTGTACCAACTGCGCCAGGAACAGCGAAAGCTGCGTGCTCGCGCAGGTGTACCCACACTTCAGTTCAAGTCAGTTCACGGCAATGTTTACTTCTGCAATGACATACGCTCGATAATTGCCAAGGTATGCATCGGTTCGACGCTCAGATAATAGTCCTTACTGATCATATCTAGGATTACACCTGCAAGCTCACGCGCGAGCAGCTACATTTCTATCCTGAGATCCCCGATGGTCCTATCTCGGAGGTGTGGCATGCCGCTAAGTGGCGTAAGGGCATGGACGTCACTACCCTCACTCCCATGTACGTCGCTGACCCTGCCACACATTATTATGTCGGCGAGTTAGCGCAGGATAAGAGTGGTGCACTATATGTGCCGGTGCGCTGGGTCATCTTCCATGGAGAAATGTATGCGGATGCACGACAAGTCACGTATAGTCAGGTACCGCACTCTTGCACCGACTCGTTATAGCTACTGACTCAGATGTCATAGAAGAGTGGGCGCATGCGCATCTCATCCGATTCGGAACATGACATAGTGTTCATTGCGGCGAAGGACTTGAGAAAGAACTTCCTCTCATTGCGAGACGAAAAGCTGCTTCCCGAGTTCAGCAGTAAGTGATCATTGATAGATCACCGTGTGCTAGCTAACACAGTGCACCGTGCAGAGAAGTCTCGGGCGCTCTTCGAGCAGATGCCAAATCCACTGCGCACCCTTGCCGACGGTGATCCCTTGTACTCCAGCTTCGTGGATCTGCACCCTGATGACGTGTCCGGTAACGTCTCGAAGTCCTGGAATAAGCACATCGTTCAATACATGACGCACCGCAACCTTCCTCGGGCAATTGTGCACCAGGAATTTCACCACCACTTCGTCTCGGCATCGCAATATGCCAGCGCTCTCGAGCAGATGGAGGCAGTTAAGACCATGATCGAGTATGCTCAGTTTCTGCTCAAAGCTAGTTCTATTCTCATCACTGAACCATAATACAGCTCGACGCACGATAAACCTGTCCAAGTTCGTGATGCTGTGACTGGGCAATCTGCCAAGTTTCGTATCTTTGCACATGCAGAGCTCGCCGATAACCCGATGCAGGACGAGCTGACCAGTCACATGTGTGGCAACGCGTCACATAACTGTCGGAAGTGCATGGTGGGTGGTACACATACAGAACGGATGACGGATGACGGATACCACCGGCTCTTCTCGGTAAGCTCCCTGTTCCGCTCTTATCGCGACCTGCAGACTGATGAAGATCATGGTGCAGCCTTCCGTTGCAGAGCCACGTAGTAGCTTCGAAACACGCCTCGAAGTGCTCCGCCAGGTGAACTTGGCCTGTACTGGTGTTGACAGTCACGTCGAGAAGCGGCAGACCATGACGGGTGTGAATGACACGTACGCGGAGCCGTGGATAATCGAGCTCATCGACCGCGCGCGCGCGCTTCGTGCGGGCAAGGTGGACGGCAAGCCAAAGATGACGATTGCGCAGGCAAATACGGAGCTGTGGGAGTTTGTTCGGGCGAATCAAGATAAGATCTTGAATCCCAATCTGCGGATGAAAGGTGCGCGATTTCGGTGGATCTGTTAGTAGAATGTACTGCTGACTGATATTGAACAGGCCTTGACATCAACCGTGATACGCCCGTCGAGATCTTGCACTCGATTCTGCTCGGCATCATCAAATACATCTGGCGCCATTCACTCAGCCTGTGGTCCGATAAGATCAAGACGACATTTGTGCTGCGATTGCAGTCCACGGATATCTTGGGACTCTCAATCCCACCGATCCGTGCCACCTATCTCACGCAGTATGGCCGCGGGTTGATTGGGCGTCAGCTCAAAACGGTCGGGCAAACTGCCATGTTCCATCTTCACGATCTTGTCGATATCAAGGTCTTCAATGTCTGGCGGGCGGTCGGCGAGTTGACAGCTTTGATGTGGTTTCCGGAGATCGATGACATGAACCAATACACGGTCTGTCGACTTGCCAGCTGAACTCTAGGCTTACTGACATGGTTTAAGCACGATCTTGAAGTTGCCGTGGCCAACGTCATTGATGCCTTCTGCATCATCGATCCCGCGAAGATCATCTGGAAGGTGAAGTTGCATCTTATCACGCACAGCCCAGACGATGTTCGCCGCTTTGGTCCTCTTGTCGGTCTGAGCACCGAGATATCGGAGTGCTTCAATGGTGTCTTCAGATCGTGCTCCGTATTCTCGAATCACCATGCACCCAGCCGCGATATTGCGCTTCAGCTTGCCGCCCAGGAGGGGCTCAAGCATCGTTTGATTGGAGGCTGGTGGTTGTCCGAGGATGGTACGACCTGGATGCAGTCTGGATCGGGCATCCGCGGTTTCTTCGAGAAGCATCCCCAACTACAACTGCATATGGGATGGTCAGTCGTCAAGCCACCAGTTCCAGGTGCGTGAGTTTAAGCATCCTTGCATGAATCGACTGAAGGGAGCCGTAATGAAGGTTCAATTCGGCTCGCCCTAGTCAAGGAAAGACAGCCCCGACCGTGGTCGGAGACACGAGCCGCCGACGCAGTTAACGCAGCTGACTTTGCCACTCGGAGTGCCGGGCAATGGACTGCATGCATGCACTTTATCGCAGTTTCCGGAGATACTTGTCGAATAGGCTCTTGGGTGGCAGCTAACTCTCCGACTGTGAGAGCATAACACAGACATGTCAGTTGAACCGATAGCTGATGTACGTGCAGGATGATGGGCGAACGATCTTTGGGCGCGTGCTCGAGATCGTGATCTCTGGTGCAAACAACGATGTACTAGTCACGCTCGATGTCTACCAGCCTTCCAAAGAGCGGCATCCGGTTTACTCGATGCCTGTCCTACGGCGATCGTTCGGTGAAGAGCGCACAGTCATATTGAGGCCGACCGTGAGTACATCATGGCCCTTTTCTTCCTTCAACTGACGATTGGCCTGTTCAGGATGTAAATTTTGATTTCAACACTCAGCATGACTGCCTGGCTGCACATTGCAGTGCTACTGGCGAGCGCAAGATCATTCAAGAGCGCATCGAGACCGACAAGGTGGAGACATTCATCGTACATGCTGCGTTAGACTCGTACATCGTCAACCTGCATGCTCTGCACAATGCTCATCGAATACGCCGTGTATTTGATCGCCAGCTCACTGCGCCGATAGCCAGCTCGCCAACCCCTCAGGCTCGCCGTAAACTGCACGATACTCTCGCAGCAGAACTTCGTGCTTCGGTATCTGCCTCCAAGGCTGCCAAAGAGGCTGATGCAGCGGCATCTGCTCTTGAGGCTGAATTACGGCCTCCAGCAAAGCGGAAACGGATCGGAGATGGTACGGGGCACTCGTTTTTTCCGAAGTTAACTTCTGATAGACGTGACAGTGAACGAGAACTCGCGAGAGAACGGGCATGAGTCCAGTCGACCAGCCGATCACAGTGGACAGGCGACCGCGCGTGCGACGGCATCCGCAGCACTGCACTCCTTCTCTACGGGATCTGTGTCTAGTGGGAGGATCAAGCTGCCAGGGCGTGCACCGGTTCAACCGAAGGATAAGACCGCAAACGCGGAGCGATAGCGAGGAAAGGGTGTAGATTTCGAGTTCGCGGGTTCTTGAGATACTATGACAAGTGCTTCATGACGTATAGAACTATTGAATCACTAGAACTATGCATGCTAGCTGAGATGTCGCGTCTAGACGCTCGTTAACGCGTCGGACGACGGTGGTAAGAGGGAAGAAGCATCGCGCGACTCGCGCCGCGTGATCGCGTTTTATCGCAGCGCGGGGCTCGGGCCGGGGGACCATGCATCCTGCGTACGCCCTTCGCGGACGGCTGTCTTCCAGGCGTCACCAGTTGTACGACCCCTGCTGCCACAATCCATCAAGCCTCCGAGCTCAGCCTTACAGCATACGCCGGTGAACTTCCCGCCAGCTGTCGAGGGACGTAACCTCATGCTGTGCTTTTCAGATCCGCGGCAGGATCCGCCCGACTCGCGGTGTAGTAGTCTCACGATGGCATGTACGGCATAGTGTCAGGCATGTACATAGCATACGACAATCTTCGTCTGGTATGATTCTAACGCAACATGAGTAAGTCGGCGGTGTGCAAAGGTACTGCCTGTGAGCCTTCAGCGTTGGTGTGGCGGCCGCGGCCGGCCCGCTGGTGACTGTGACGCCATCGCTACTAGTCGTTTGTGGTTGGCCGCGCCAACTCTACTTGCTGTAGTATGGCCAGCCTATGTGAACATGTTGTAGATGGCTGAGGCTGGCTAACGCTGCCGAAAGTAAGGGCAGTGCAGTGGGCCTGAATATGACACGTGGGAATTGATGTATGATGCCGGAAGCTGTCAAGAGCAGTGGCAGCAGTTGCGCGTTCTTACCACCACTACTATCATCTTGCTATCACCTATGCGCGTCTAGATATTGCGGCTTGCAGCGCTCCACTCGGCCATCTGCTTTTATACGCTCAGAGCTTGCTAGCTCAAGGTCAATCTACGTCAATACAGTTGCCTACACTGGGCATCTCGCACCCTGTCCTGGTCCCTGTTTCCGTGCATTACACTGCCTTCTGATTGACCTGTACACGCTGAGGCTGTAACCTGGTCATCATCGCATTCTCTCATTCGTTCACGTCGAGCTTTTGCATATAGTCTGCCCTGCCTCTGTTCTGCGCTCCGTCCACCCTCGTTCAACCGTGCACGCCTCAATCTCTACCCAGCACGATCATTTGCTATGGTGAGTAATTTTGCAATAGAACATGATGGCAAATACTTACCGACAGTGACTGTAGGCCACAGTCAACCCCAGTCCATCCGCTGAAGATGCTACCCGATGCCTGTCAGGAGACATCGTGGCACCTGTCACACACTCTCTCGATGATGCAAAGCAGCGCGGCAATTCCCTGTGGGCGCGCTACAGAAAGGAGGGTGCCGCGGACCTCGCCGTTCTCGACGCAGCCATCCAGGCAACGCAGTCTGCTGTGACACTCTCATCGGATATGATTGATCCCGAACTCTTAGGAGACCTCGGTCTTAGACTGTTCGCCCGCTTCAAGCTTAAATTCGATTCCGACGATCTAGATAATCTTGTCACTATGTTCGAACGCGCTGTCGAACTCACTTCTGACGACGACCCGAGTCTTCCCAAGAGGATCAGTCGATTGGGCACATCCAAGATAGAACGCTTTCATCACTCTGGCGGGCGCGCTGATCTCGATAGCGCTATAACCAGTTTCTGTTGCGCCATTGAACTGATACCTGAAGACGATGCAGATAGGTCTATACATCTTAGCAACTACGGAGCCTCTCTTCTGGAGCGCTTTGAACGGTTTGGCGAGCTTGAAGATCTTGAATCTGCTCTCTCAGCACAGTGTCGCGCGATTGAGCTCACGCCCGACGGTCGGGAAGACAAGCCGATGCAGTACAGCAATCTTGGAAACACGTTTCTTATGCGCTTTGACGCGTTGGAGAAGTCGAGGATCTTCAGAAGGGTATCACAGCGCATCGGAGTGCAGTCGAGCTGACGCTTGACGGTCACCTCGAAAAGTCACCTCGACTCAGCAATCTTGGCAATTCGCTACTTACGCACTTTGCGCGCACGGGCGATCTGAATGCCCTTGAACAGGCAATATCTGCACATAGTCTCGCTGTGGATATCATGGCAGATAGCCATCCCGACAAGCCGACAAGGTTAAATAACCTCGGTAGCTCGCTTGTCGCACGATTTGGGCGCACCGGAGAGCTGGATGTTCTGGAGAAAGCCATTTCGACATTTAGTCAGGCGGTTGAACTCTCGTTGGATGATCACCCCGACAACGCCATGAGGTGGACCAACCTTGGTAGTTCGCTTCTCACACGCTTTCAGCGCCTCGGGAGGCTCGAGGATCTCGAGGAGGCTATCTTTGCCCATGCCCACGCGGTAGAGCTCACGCCGGACGGGCATTTCGACAAACTCTCGCGATTGAATAACCTCGGCGCCTCCTTCCTCGCTCGCTTCAAGCGCGTCGGAGAGCTGGATGATGTCCAGCGGGCTATTGCCGTTCATCATCACGCAATTGCATCTATACCTGAAGGACATCCTAAGAAGCCGTGGTGGTACAACAATCTCGGCGATGCATTATTTATGCGTTTTGAGCGCACAGGAGAGCTCCAGGATCTTGACCGCGCCATCGCATCCCACCGTTGCGCGATTGAGCTCACGCCGGATGATCATCCAGACAAGTCCTCACTGGTGAACTCCCTCGGCATCGCGTTATTAAGACGGTTCGAGCGTTTCGGCATTCTGCAGGACCTGGATAGTTCCATTCTCCTACGCCAGCATGCGCTGGAGCTTACGCCCGTCGACCACCCAAGCACACCCTTGCGCTTGTACGAGTTTGGCAACTCTGTCCTTACGCGCTTCGAGCGCACCGGGGAGCTTGATTTCCTTGAGCGGGCCATCTCGGCTTACCGTCACGCCATAGAGCTCACGCCGGAGGGTCACACTGATAAGCCCTCGATGTTCGATAGCCTTGGCAGATCATTGGCAGGGCGATATGGTCGCACCGGCGAGTTCGAGGACCTTGAGAGTTCTATCTCATTGCATCGTCGGGCAATTGAACTCTCACCGGACGGCCACCCGGACAAGCCCTTGCGAATCGATCACCTTGCTACATCGCTTTCCGGTCGCTTTGAACGGACTGGAGAGCTCGAAGATCTTGACGGTGCTATCGAAGCTTATCGCAGTGCACTTGAACGCACTCCTGATGGACATGCTTATAAGCCCATGCGGATGGGTAACCTTTGTGGTGGATTGTGCATGCGGTTCGAACATTACAAGGATCTCGATGATCTTGAGAGCGCCCTGTTGCTGGGGCATTCGTCTATTGACCTTATTCCAGAGGGGCATCCAGAGCTTGCAGGACGGTATAACACTCTGGCTGTATGTTATCAGCGCCGTTTTGAACTCATGGGGCATTCTGAAGACCTCGCATCTGCTGTTTCCATGTTTCAGAAGGCGATAGAGCTCACTCCCGATGGGCATCCCGGGTTGTCATTATGGTTTGCAAACCTAGCAGGGGTCTTAGGGCAGCTGTTCGTCCACTCCCAGACGCAGCTTAACTTTGATTCCGCTATTCAATCATTCATGGCTTCGATCAGGCAGCCACTCGGAACCCCTTCCATCCGCCTTCAATCTGCACGCCGCTGTCTTCATATGCTGTTGTCATATCCGGGATTCAGCTCCGTTGAGTCTCTCCAAATGACGTATTCATCCGTCATCGCTGTCCTTCCCGAGATCGTTTGGCTCGGATACAGCATACATCGCCGGTTTGACGAGTCTGAAAGTCTTGGTGTGCTTGTCACTGCAGCTGTATCCTCTGCGATAGAAGCCGGATCGTTGAATCAAGCAGTAGAGTGGTTCGAAGCGGGCAGGACACTCATCTGGTCACAACTATTGGCATTGCGCATGCCGCTCGACGAACTGCAAGAGAAACAGCCTAACCTCGCGGATTCTCTACGGAGTGTTCAACAGCAGCTTCAGCAGTCTGCACCCAACTCCTTCGTGTCAGAGTCTACCACTTTAGGTGGTATTCCCGGTGTCACGTCTAACACCGCGGCAGATCGTCACCGTCAACTTGTCATAAAGTACGACTCTATTCTGAAGGATGTTCGTAGCTGCGCAGGCTTTGAGGACTTCCTTCGGCCAAAAAGATTGCAAGCGCTGATACCTTCGCCCGAGCTTTTGGACGGGCCAGTTGTCTTTGTGAATGTACATCCGATTCGTCGTGACGCCGTTATACTCTCCCCCGATGGCAACATCACATCAATCCTACTCACCGATCTTTCGTTCGAGCGCGCGGTCGAGCTGCGCCGTCTCTGGGTGAACGATGCTATAGGTGGCAGAGCTCGTGTGCGGGGATTGGGGTCGATCGGCGATTTTGAGGGAGAGTTGAACCCGTTGAAGACCTACTTGGGACACATGTGGAATTGGATCGTCCGGCCAATCCTCGAAGCCCTGGATCTTGCCAGTCTTGTGAGGAGATTCGCCATCCAATACTGCGCTACTGTTTTTACTCACATGTACCTTTCAGGTCAAAGGCGATTGTCTACCACACATCACCTGGTGTCCTACGGGACCATTGATGCAACTTCCACTACACGCTGCGGGTCTCTACGACGAGCCTCATGGCCCGCGGGTGTTCGACTTTGTCGTATCCTCCTACACTCCCTCCCTTTCGGCGCTTCTGCGTGGATATAGAAGGACTGAAGAGCCACATGCAATGCGCGACGTGCTCATCGTGACACAACCAGATACTCCCAACCATATGCCTCTTCCCGGGACCGTACACGAGGGCATTCGCTTAAAGAGCACCCTCGACGCATCGGGTATCACGAGCAAGTGGCTCGACGATGAAGTCGCAACTGTCAAGGAAGTGCTCAAGATCATGAATCGGTATCCCTGGGTGCATCTAGCCTGCCACGGCTCGCAGAACCAACAGGACGCAACTCGAAGCGCCTTCGAGCTCTTTGATGGTCCGCTCACGCTCTCCGATCTCATGGGTAGTACCGCGGCGGAGAACGCCGAGCTCGCTTTCCTCTCCGCATGTCAAACGGCTGTCGGTGATGAGAAGACCCCGGAGGAGTCTGCACATCTTGCGGCTGGCATGCTCGCCGTTGGCTTTAAAGGAGTCATCGCGACGATGTGGTCGATCCAGGACGCAGACGCCCCGATTGTGGTCGACGCATTCTATAAGGAGATGTTGGTCTTGCGCAGTGCAGGAACATTTGGAAAGGGCTCGACTGGTGCGGCGTACGCGCTTCACGAGGCGACGAGGGTCTTGCGGGAGGAGCTCGGTGAGAATAGCTTCCTGAGGTGGGTGCCGTTCGTGCATTTTGGTGTATGAGTGTACGTTGCCCATGAAATGTATCCAGATTCGATAAAGAAATGCGGGTATATACTAGCGTAATTAGATACTTGTCCATGATTGTAATCCTATGATACCAATGCACACAACACAAAGCAGAATGGACGATACAGCATGTCACTCATTAAGCATCCCTGGGCGACATCTCGCCCGAGCTAAACCTCGGCGATGCGACCTCTACCTCCGCCTCCGAATCGAACGCGCCTTCGCCCTCGACCTCAAGCCTAACAATCACATCCTTCAACCTCTCTAGCCCTCTCTCCGCCTTCGCACTCCTCGTCCACCTCGTCCCATCGCCCCTCGTTCCTCCCCCACTCATCACCAACCTCGTCCATCCTCTCGCAGACTTCGGCCATCCACCGAAAACCTGCCTCACGTTTTCTCTGGTACCAAGGTCGTACAAGCGTATGGAGCGATGTGCAGCGCGAACGGCTCGACGTTGGGCATGTGAAAGTTCATGTTCGAAGGGTGGGGAGGAGAGCTTGATGCCGCCGGGTAGTGGAGGGAGGTGACGGAGGAGGGCGAAGGCAGTGATGTTTTCGAGGGTGGTTTGGTTGGTTAGGGTTAGATAGATGTGGTAGCCTAGGAAAGCACCGATGGTGATGCCGAAGACGACGCCTATGAAGGATAGAAAAAGCATGTGTAATGGCGTGTGGGTGTCCTGTAGTGCAAGCTGTTCAGTCCGTATTTTTTGTGATAGGTTGTGAGGAAGGCTTACGAGGTTTAAGGGGTGGGCGAAAGCGTATACGAGTCCTTCGATGTTCATGCCCGCAAGGTAGATCGCGTATAGCGTTACACATAATAACAAGTGTAAGAACGAAGGATAAGTCCTATACCCAACGCACTTGGCGCCGATCCACGGACAATGATGATCTACGTCTCCCCTTCAGCATTCTCCACATCTTTAATTTACAAAAGTACGCACCCATCTTCAACACACACCTCCCACACTCCGAACAATGATGCGCTCTCTCCGGTTTCGGCGCCCAACAGATCCTACACCATCTCCCCGGCAAACTATAATCGTCTTCGGGCGGTCCACCCATAAGCGCGGCCGTGATACTCATTTCGCCCTCCCCGTCCTCTTCGGCATCTTTGGTTGCTGGTCGGGGAACGGGACCTGGGTCTCGTGCGGCGCATACGATGAGGGAGCAGAAGCATAGGAATGTGAGGGTGTAGAGGACTGTTAAATGTGCAAGGAAGAGAGGGGTGGAATGCAGAGTTAGGAGGTGGTAGTTTGTTAGGACCAAGAGGAGGGAGGGATGCGGGAGGAGGAGTAAGAGGATGGTTACTGTAGACATTATTCAGCGCCGTATACTTTCATACTTCGCGATGAGCGGTAACGTACTGCATAAGGGCACATAGCTATACCACGGCTTCTTGCTAGGTCCATGTCCATCGTCGGATTCGTCGTCGTAAGAGACGTTGTTCCGCCGCGGAGGGAGCTCTGATGAGGAGAGGCGGACGAGCGGGACGCGATTGAGAAATGAAGCCATTTTATTTCGATGGCGTGAAGAGCAGAGCGTTGTAGCAGATACAGAGCGTCGATGGCAGTACAGTGAGAGGTGCAGATGCCTACGCGGCCGACTGCGGCGGCATGGGTGTACGGAACAAGAACAAGGCGTGGGACGTGCTCAACTTATACAGATGAACTGGTAAGCTTTCTGTTGACATGGCTGATAATATATGCTGCTCCTGCTACTAGTGCAGGATTGGCATCGTAGAGCACCTAGTCAGTCGCAGTAGTATATCAAAACAATAAGCATGAGAAAGCGTTCGGAAGTGGCAAAAAGAGCTGGACAAGCAGGGGATTGAACCCTGGACTTCTCGCATGCAAAGCGAACACGCTACCACTGCGTCACTTGCCCATGCTTACTCCTTATATGTGCTAAATCTCAACCCGTCATAGCTTTACAACAACGAGCCACAATCTTCCTCGACCGCACCTCATCCACTTCACCTCCTCCTCCATGGCATCCTTCGACTCGGAACTGGACGCGCTCTTCAAGACATCGGTACGTCCCATCACTGCCATTGCTTTAATTAGCATGCACTATCTAACAATTACTATAGGCAAAGGCCGCACCCCCCGCTCCTCCCGTCCCCGGTCCATCGACCTCCAAACCCACCGACGCGCAAAAGAAACGTAAAGCCGACTCTTCGGATGACGCTCGAAAGGCTAAGAAAACAAAATCGAAATCTGTTACCGATGCCGCCGCCGACGTACCCGCGAAGGTGAAGACCTCAAAAAAGCGTGCCGCAGCGCTCAGCGACTCGGACGACTCGGACGATAACGCGGACGTCGAAGAAGCCTACGCCGCGCGCGTTAAACCTACATCACGTCCCGCTACTACTACCAGCACTGCCAAGTCTGACGCAGACTCTGACTCTGAGGACTCAGATGCGGACGCGCCGCCTCCAGTGCACGAGTCTCTGCTAAATAAGAAGGAGAAGCGGGATCGGGGCAGGAAGAAGGATAAAGTCCGATACGTTCCTCCTGGCGAGACGAGGGAACAGCGGGATTCGCGGACCGTTTTCGTGGGCAACGTGCCGGTCGAAGTCGTCAAATCCAAGGTACGTGCGCTATAATATCTACAGTCTATATACATTGAATTGGATACTGATACTTTGTGTAGTCTGGGAAGAAACAGCTCGAGCGACATGTTCTGTCCCTCGTACCCGGCGCGAAAATCGAGTCTACGCGTTTCCGTTCCGTAGCATTCGCCACGCCCACCGGTCTCACCACCGACTCTCCTGCCCCAACATCCACTGCCACCACTCCGCAAACTGCTCAGGAAAAGGCCGACACGCGCGCACACGGTAGCGCCCGCGCAGCGCACTGGCGCTCTGAACAGCCGGAAGACGCAGCGCGTAAAAAGCTCACGCCTGCCGAAAAGAAGAAGATTGCGTTTATTAGGCAGGAGGTACACGAGCAGGCGTCGGCCGTACACGCTTATATCGTATTCGCCCACTTCGATCCCTCATCTACTACTTCCACGCCATCCTCTACTCCGCACCTCGATCCATACGAAGCTGCAACCCTCGCGGTGGAGAAGGTTGATGGGACGAGTTTCATGGGAAGGACGTTACGCGTCGACGCGGTGCTTAAAGAGGCGAAAGAGAAGAGGAGCGATCCGAAACGGACGGCGTTCGTTGGGAATTTGGATTTCGCGACGAAGGATGAGGATCTGAGGGTTTACTTTGAGGGAGTCGTTAGTGCGGAACGGGGACCGCCGGGGGATGAGGGTAGTGATTCCGAGGAGGATGACGAGGAAGAAGGGGAGAAGAAGGAGGGTGGGAAGACGAGGAGTTGGGTCAGGCATGTTAGGGTTGTGAGGGATAAAGATACGCAACTCGGGAAAGGGTTCGCATACGTCGAGTTCGCGGTAAGCTCTTTTGTTTCCTATTCTCATACTATGAGTCAACTGACTTTAAACGTTCGTTTTAGGACCGTGAATGCGTCGACGAGCTTTTGGCGATGGAAGAAGGCAAGCTCAAGTTCGCCAAACGCAAGCTCCGTCTTCAACGCTGCAAGACTTTACCCGGTTCAGCACCCATCAAGAAACCCGAACCCAAATCGATAAACAAACCCGCGCCGCCCATAACCGTAGGCAAACCCACCGATGCAGGCTATAAGCCTCGTCTCTCCACCACCAAGCCCATCTCACTCGCCGATATACCCAAAGGTGATCCTCGTCTAGGCGAACGTTTGAAGGACTTGGATAAGGACGCGAGGAAAGCTGTTAAGGCTGCGGACGCGGAACGTGTTGCGAGGAGGATGGCGAAGAAGAAGGTCAGGGGGGCGTTGGGGTTGAAGGTGAAGGAGGGGGATAAGGAGGGGAAGAAGAGGGTTAGGGAACGGAAGAATGTTGTGGAGAGGAAGAGCGAGGGGAGGCATAAGCCTGTTGCTAAGAAGGGGAGGGTTAGGAGCGAGAAGAGCGTTGCGAAGAGGAACGGGAAGAAGTGAGGGGTGGAGGTGGTTCAGATGTATAGTGCTGTTGTACAGACGAAGACGATAATAATGGTTTCATTCAAGTGTTCTCGGATTGAATACCTGCGTTGTTAGGGTTTTTTGCTAGCGGGCGTGTATCGATGGCCAAGAAGCATTTGTGAAACAGTTCACATTTGTTCGATGCCCGTTCGTACTACTGGATAACTTTCCGTAGGGACTGTAGACGACGTAAAATACCCCAAACACTAGATTCATTCCCACTGGTTGGCTCAAGCAATCGTGGGAGGCGAATGAAGGTCGCAGAGTGGCTGAAGAGGCCTGCGATCAGCCCTTTCGTCAGCAAATCTGCAATTAGTATAATTTACACTGTTTAAGAATCCTGCGGAAAGTGACCCAGTACATCGTCGAGCTACAGTTTACTTGTTCCACGCCCGGCCTGGGAAAAATGGCGTCTAACACACGCGTTTGGCTTGCCTCTTACCATCACCATCCGCATGTCAATGTGCGTCGATGATCGCTTCTATCTCCTACGTGATATAAACTGACAGTTGGCTCCCTAGTGTACGTTCCTTCCGCACCATGCCGTCTCGCGAAGCAGCCGAGGATGTGGCCCCGACTCACGTCGAGCGTGACACGCGGCATGTGTTTCCCCCCATGATGCTAGAATATCAGCCCTGACCACACGAGTTCAGTACGTTCAGTGACGTTGCCGTGAAGTCTTTCATGGAGGAGCGTTATAGACAGCTCAACGTCGAGCATATCATCGGCGCCGGAACAGCCCAAGAACGTTATGAGCTTCATCGTCAGCTCACGAAGGACATCACAGACCTCAGTGAGGCCTTACTCCTCTGGAAGAGGAGTGCCACTTTATCTGCACCCGTATCCCGTCTCCCAATTGAAGTTCTCGAGAACGTCTTTCTCCACCTAGCGGTACTCGACCCGCCCATCACCCCTTTGTGTGGACGGTTCAGAGATCACTATGACACCGACGACGAAGATGCGGCCGAAGATTTCTCCGATGAACTCTCGGAACTGGCGTCCTTTGAGAACTTCCCTACCTGGCATAAGCACGACTGTGGCTCGCTGGGCTGGATCAAAGTATCGCACATTTGTCACTCGTGGAGGGACGTTGCACTTCTAAAGAAGTCTCTGTGGGCTGGCGCTGTAGGCATCCTACCTCTGGCAAATGAGGAATTCGTCCATCGTGCAGGCTCGTGTCACCTCTCAATCACAGTGCGCGAGTCTAGGCGGCGTTGTCTTGATTTGTACGACGCGTTTTCCCGCGTACCTCATTCATCCGTTAAGTCGATTTGCGCCTACTTTACGGAGCATGAGCTTTACAGCTCCATAGATCTGCTCATGGGGTACATCTATGGACAAAAAACACCTTGGGATGCTTTGGAATCTCTGGAAGTCTCTGCAAATGGAACTCCCAGAGGTTCTCAACGTTACCCGCTCATTACCCCCGCTTTAAAATATGCAAAAATGATTAACTGCACTTTACCATTCGTTGCCAGTGGTCTTCAGCGCCTCTCAATTGTCTACGATGCGGATCACCCTGGACGCAACGCGCTGCCTTTGGCTAGCTTGCTCAGTTACATTGACGGCTGCCAGAACACTCTCCAAGAGCTTGAGCTGCTTCGTTGCCTGAGCGTCTATGCCAATACACCAAAACCTCCCATCGTCGCCCCCTTTGTTGCCCTCCGCCGGTTTGAGCTCGGTGGTGACTTCGGTAACCTCCTACGCGACGTGAGGCACCACATTGGCTACCCTGCGGATTGTGACATCTCCTTCCACACTGGTGAGGGCGGGACCTTTCACTTTGCATTGCGCATGCTAGCGGACGATATCCTCGAGCAAGATATCTCATATGGGCTGGTATTAAGTGCGAGCGAGGGGCCCTATAAGGCCATCTTGGTATCTGTCTGCCAGTCGGCCACGCTCGACTCTGGCGGCGCCGAATTCTTCGTCGAACGACGTGGTACTGTGCGCAGAGTCTATTTTGATCTGCCCGAATACCATCGACACTTGCACCTCGGCGAGATCCTGGATGCAGCGAGTGAGATCTTTCAGCATTATGGAGAGGAAGCGGCTGTTAGTGCGTTTGAGGACGTCGGGACACTCTCCATCTTCGACCTGGCCGCGAAGCCAGCCCCTGTAGGAGCCTGCGACGTTGCCCGATTCTTTGCTAGAACACCCATGGTTCACACTTTGCAACTTTACGGTTCCGAAGAGGAAACACTGAAGGGTATCTGCGACGTCCACGCGAGCGACATACATGGTCACAGCGAGTCAGGAATGTTGGTTCTTCCAGAGCTCACTGTTCTCCGGCTTTCTGCTGGCGCGACGCCGCTGTTGTGCGAGAAATTTGCTGAGCTATTGGAAATGCGCGCGGAAGGGGTTGAGGGGGTGACAAAGGCCAAGAGGTTATCGAGGCTCATCGTGGACAAGGATGTCGTTATTGCGGACCCGGAGAACGAGGAGAGTGCCATCCGGCGGTTGAAGGAGATTGTAGATAAGCTGTCCTGGAGACTTCCTGAGTTTGAATAGCTCAGCTTTCGTAGACCTGTATATTATGTCACCCCCACGCATCCAAAGCATAACACTACTCGTTGTCCAAAAGGCCATTCTGTCGTTGTGATCTAAGACGGCGGGCTGGCCCGGGATGAGTTGGTGAGAAGGGTTTGAGTGTACATACTCTGATGCGATCAATATCACAGAGATTGTATCTACACAAAGCTTAACGCAGGTCTGTGAGGGTACAAAAGAAATTTAAGCCGACTGGGAAGTGGGGCAAGTCTAGGGTTAGGTAATAGGGTCAGCACTGAGCCGCGATGCGTCGATGCGTTTCAGACCCAATCCATCACCAGGCTCGCCAGTAGGCTTGATTCGCTTCACCGACCAGGCTCGTTCAGGGCGCGTGTACATATCGGCTTGGTACACCGCATGTGGTTGTGGTTTGCTTTGGAAGGACTCGTTGCTGATGGCATCAGTGGTTGAAATAATCATATAGCGACTCGGAGCGCTCGACGCTTCTTGTCTCTTCCTATCTTGTCTTCCTCCTAGGTAGCATACCTGTCAGTTATCTATGCGACACTCTGCTGTACCTCGGTTACACTAACATCCAGCGCCTACAGATACGTTCTTGCGCAATCATGCCGTCTCGCGGCGCATGGGCCGAGGATATGAGTGGCGCTACAGTTGAGCGCGACGCGTGGTACGTTGGTTCGCACTGCTGCTGGCGAGTCCTTATCTGAACAACTTTAGCATCAACTCCGTGAAGGATCTTCTCAAGCAACGCTATGTGCAGCTCAACGCTGAACACATTGTCGGCATCGGGACAGTCCAAGAACGCGCTAATCTTCACCGCCAACTCTCGACGGACATTGCGGACCTCACCGCCGCACTTCTGCTGTGGAAGAAGACCGCGACGGCATCTGCGCCTGTATCGTGTCTTCCTCCCGAGGTCCTTCAGAACATATTCTCCTTCCTCGCGTTACTCGATCCACCTATCACCCCACTGCGTGAGCGCCCACTGAAGAACAATAAAGGCGCCGACGAGTATGAAGATATTAATGGGGAACTCTCAGAGCCGCAGTCGTTCGAGGACTTTCCGACCTGGAGTAGAGACGACCGCGGTTCATTGGGATGGATCAAAGCTTCGCACGTCTGTCAGTCGTGGAGATCTATCATGTTACCCATGAGGTCTCTCTGGGCTGGCACGATTGGCATCCTACCCCTAGCTACCAGGGAACTGATGAAGCGCGTGGGTCCAAGCAGCGCTGTCCATTTGACGTTGCGCGAGTCTAGTCGTCGTGTTTTGAGTATAGAAAACGCCTTGCGACTCATCCCTCAAACGTCCATACACTCCCTTCGCATCTATTTCACGGACGAGAACACTCGGCATAGTTCCTTGCCGGACTTCACGGAGTATATGAGGAACGTTCCCTGGACTGCGCTGAAGACGCTAGACATATCTGCTAATGGAACACCTGAGTGTTATTTCAACTTGGTCGCTCCTGCTCTACATTCGGCGAAGATGTTAAATTGCACCATGCCGCTCATTGCTCATTCCCTTCGGCGCCTGTCCATTGTCTACAATAGACATCGTCCTGGATATGACGGGCTTGCACTGGGCGACCTACTCGAAAACATTCATGGTTCTCGGAGTACACTGGAAGAGCTCGAATTACTCCGATGCTTGAGCGTCCACCCCGGCGATAAACCCCAAACCTCTTCTCCCATCCACTTCTCCGCCCTCCGCCGCTTCAGCTTCGGTGGTCACTCTGTCGATCTCATTCGCCTGGTTGGGGACCACATCACCTATCCTAGGGCCTGCGATGTCGCATTCCATGCGCTTTCGCGGAAGACCGATGAGCTCTATGAGTCTCACCGTGACTATCAAAACCCGAGCGCTGCCTTCTATTTCGCATTGCGATTATTCGCGGACGAGCTACTTGCACGACACGCCCCGTACGCTCTGGTACTGAACGACCAACGGCGCGAGGCTCCTTTCGTAGCCGTCCGTGAGCCAGCGTCGCTCAAATACGGTGGGAGCGATATCCTTGCCGAGCAACCTGAGGGCGAGCGCAGGGTTTATTTTGACCCGGAAGCTTCCGAGCACGACGTTTTGTACGCATCGAAGGACATGTTCTATTCCGTCAAACGCGAGACGGACTCGAGCGCCTTCTTGGGTGTGCAGACACTCTCCGTCGTTAGGACAGATGAGAAGCCCACTAACGCCCATATTGTTGCCCGACTCTTCGAAGAAACGTCCAAGCTCACCTTTCTGCATATTTGTGGATACGAACGGGAGGTGCTGAGGGGCTTTTGCGACGTTCTGGCATGCGACTATGACCACCGTGGAAAAAAGATAGATTTGGTACTTCCGGTGCTAAGCGTCCTCCGAGTGTCCGCTGGTGCAAAGCCGCTCATGTGTAAAGACCTCGCTGAGTTGCTGACCTTGCGTACAAGGGAAATCGAGCAGGTAAAGGATGCGAAGCAGCTTGCACAGCTCATCGTGGACAAGGATGTCTCTCTTGCGGATCCGGAGAATGAAGAGAAGGTTGTTCAGCAGTTGAAGGGACTTGTTGGGGAGCTTCGTTGGAAATTGTGATGTAGTAAACAAGCTCTCAAGTCTCACCCATACTGTTTATGTATAATATGTCTCATATCGCAGATAACTCATGTTTTTTTAATCTTCGCCCGACTTTATGTCCGGCGAGGCCGTGAGCGTGGTGCAATGAGTACCAAGTGAATTAAGGCCCTGTTCGGCAACCGAATTATCGCCGGTAATTCGCTTTCGGGCCGTCTGATCAAATTCCCGCGCGCGACCGACGCGCGACCGCACGTCGACTGAACGCGTCGTTCGTCATTCGACCAACTCTTGCCTTGTACTGGCCCGCAGCTCCCGTATATTACTATAGCGATGTAACTTATCAATAGAAATGCACTACATACTACTTTTCGAGTGACTCTCAATAGAAACAAAGTGTCATGACACAGGAAAAACGACCACCAGTTGAATTCATGCCGACGAACTTCTGGCTTGCTCTCTACTACGTCCACGATGCCTACTCCCGATGACGACGAGTTCAACCACAAAAGGAAACTACTCCTTGCTTCATCATTTATCGCCGTCATTGCTGCTATTGGTGCTCTTCCGAATCGAGACCCCGCTAC